>JBBPDE010000107.1:33001841-33013408 GCA_037974605.1 Nannopetersius ansorgii
TGAACAGTCTGATGGCACTGGGGTAAAAACTGTTCCTGAATCGTGTCGTGCGTGTGTGTATTGTCCTGAGTCTCCTGTCCTGAAAGTGAACAGTGGCAGTGCAGGGTGGCTGGGGTGGCTGGGGTCCTTCATGCAGACCAAGACACAGTTTGTGGACACAGTTTGGGGATCAACCTTTTCTATTCCAGCATGACTGTGTCCCAGCGCACAAAGCGAGATTGTGAGTCAGAAATTCTAGTCCAACATCAGCGTGACCTAATAAATGCTCTACAGAATGAATGGACACAAACTTCCAAAGTAATTCCAAAATCTTGCGGAAAGTGGAAGCTGTTATCGCTGTAAAGGGGGACAAACTCCATATTAAGGTTCATGTATCTGAAGGCCATGTCATAGCCCCTGCTGAGGCAACGGTCAGGCGTCCCAATACTTTTGACCATATAAATGTACTATTTTGCCTTCCTTGGTTGCACACTTCTTTATGCAATAATATCTAATAGCCAACAGAGGGCGGTACACTCCAGGCAATAGTTTTTTCTCCTTTTCCTTATTGTGCCTAAGTAAAGTGATCAGGTTTTTTTTTCTTTTCTTTAACAGTTTGGCTCTAGGAGCGGTTTACTTTTTTGGTTTATTAAACAATTTTCCAGTTTCCTTTTACCAGTAAATGACAAAATAATTTTCAAAAGGTACTGGGATAGTAGAAATTCCATTCATCTACGACAAGGGCCTCAAACAAAAATCTCTCTCTTTGCGGGACATAAATGTAAAGCTAATCATAATATTTATGGTATGACTGGAGCAGAGAATAACAGTCTTCTAATGACTGTTCCAGTGCTGTCATCCAAAAGCTGACTAGCTCACCGTTCAGCTGCACAGTCATGTTGGCTTAACATTTTTAAAGGTCAAATGTTTGGGTGGGTGTCATTTTGACACAGGAAACATTTCAAAACGAAGGTTCAGTCTTCGTGTAATATGTGGGATGATGCTTTTACTATTTCTGCAAGTAAAGGAAAGTAAAAAACTTTTGTTAAGGCGCTTACAGGTTTGAGTGTATGGTGCCTTGCCTTGATGTTAGACCTTGGGTCAGGGGTCCTATCTTCAGTTTTTGAAGTACCATACATGCAGTACTGTACTGGTCATAACAGGAGTGACTTACATCAGTGGCCCCCAACTCCAGGGCCGCGGACCGGTACCGGGCCGTGGGTCATGTGGTACCAGTCTGCGGGCAGCACAGAAAAAAACAAACTTTAAAATATAATAATAAACAGAAATCCAATGTGTACTCGCAGCTTTATTAAAAACATTTTCAAGATACTCTATTATTATATTTTTAAAATATCCCCATTTTTATGCGTATCATTTATTTGTATAATATACGTATATTTATCTGCCACTCCTTAAAGGCCAGGCCATGAAAATAGTTTCTGATATTAAACCTGTCTGTGATGAAAGAAAGGTTGGGGACCACTGACTTACATGACAGTCACAACTTGTTGCTGCAAGATTGAAAATCAGAGGACATTTGGTTTCGGTTGTTGATGATGTCTGAACAGCATTAAGCAACATGGGATACATAAGTGATCCTTTGTGGGTCTTTCAAGAATGGATGTGGGTCATATCTTTACATTTTGAGAAGTGTTTAAGCCAAACGGTCGAGATTCTTTGTTGTTCATTCTTTGTTGTTCAACGCAAGTGAGACATGTATTGAGCAATAGACCTGCTCATTAAGTGACACTCCAATAATAACACCCAGATGGCAATGAGTAAGACATTTGTGTCCCTGTGTTGGTCAAAACTTGACATTGCAATAACGATATTCAGGAAATATACATCAACAAGTCTATAGATGTCTGTGTTGGTCATAACCTGCTTCTGCAAAAGTAATGTTAACATGATATTGAGCAGAATACATGCACAAGTCACTCCTAATATTAAAATCAACAGTCTAATATCATCTAGGTCCCTCTACTGCCATAACAACAGCCATGATCTGTCAAAGCATGAGTGAGCTGTAGTATCTGCACCAAGATATTAGCAGTCAATCCAGTAGAATGCAAATTGGGCTTCTATGGATGAGACAAATTTCTGCAGCACATTCCACAGATGATCAATCGGAACTGAGTTCTGAAAAATCTGCAGACCAAGTTAACACCCTGAACCATTAACCAGTTCATCAAACCATTTCTAAACATTGCTATTAAAGAATACAGATTCCATGAAGGCATGTTCCTTGGCTTCAACAGTGTTTAGGTAAATGGTACAAGGGTGAGCCTAGTGGTTAGGGCATTCGGCCTGCGATCAGAAAGTCTGGGTTTGATTCCCAAGACCGTTAGGCACCGCTGAGGTACCGTCCCCACGCACTGCTCCCCGAGCACCGTGTTCCTGGCTGCCCCCTGCTTCACTTGGTGAATGGGTTAAATGCAGAGGTTGAATTTCGTTGCTGTTCACACTGTGTGTTGTGGTGTGTTCACATATGACTGAATGGTCACTTTCGCTTATGTCAAAGTAATGTGCATATGAGTGTCAGAACTCAAGTGATGTATTCAGACAAGACCAAAGTAGAGATTAATGGAAATACAGGAGGCAATTAATGAAGAAGAAGAACTCTGCATGAGTACCAAAGAATACCATCCCGTACAGTAAAGTATGGGTTGTTTCAAATTAGGTGGTACTGGTGTGTTTCTGATCATAAAGCGGAAGATGGAAGGTAGTTCTGTGAAGGTAGTTCTGTGAAGGTATACCGGAGCAGCAAGTAATTAAAAGTCTTGAGCTAACAACCATTTCTTCAGATTTTGCTTTTAAAGATCCAAACTTTCTTGTATTTTTTGTAGTCTTGACCAACAGTTCTCCAGGCTACCTGAAGGACTTTCAAAACCTTTGTTTCAGTTTTTCATTAATCTCCATACGGCAAAGATGGGATCATTTGAAAGCCATGACAAATAAGGGGTGGCTCAATACTTTTACACAGTACTGTATGTGTGTGTATGAAAAACATGCTGAAATTGTTCTAGATTATTTGATACTACAATCCACACTTTATTTTCTTTTATGATTCAGAATTTGTCCCTCATGTAGGGTTGCAGCTTCTGGCTACAGCCCATCTGTTGCTGTGTTGTTTACTAGCCCCTCTGCCCCACCTGTGAATAGAGAGAGACTACTGAAGGACAACTGCTGACCAGATGCTGGTGGTCTGTTTCCTTATTAGCCAGGGTAGAGGGATTTATAAACTGTAAAGTAGTAAATAGTTGACAGTCGGTACTAGTATACTGACAAATATAACAATGAAAATGCTTGGCAGTCATCTTATGCTATTAATAAAAACAATGTTGCATTGTAGATTGACTATTAAAATGAATGATCATTTGAATGTTAGTTTAAAATATTGTATTCTGCCATTTATATAAAATTATTAATACGTTATAGTTCCCTTTACCACAGTTAAGGAATGTAAGACACAATGCAAGGCACAAGAATATAACAATTCATGGCTTATTGCTTTAATAAATCTTCAGCTTTTGTCATAAATAGTGTCAAAATCTAACAGTTCCTTTGAGTAAGAAATTGCATTAGCAAAGCAAGTGGCTTTCTTTACTAATGTGTTGACAGAAGGTCAGAGATGTTTCAGATATAGGTGATGCACTTCTACCCCAGTGGCTTTCAAAAGCTATTCAGTCTTGTGACACTTCCATCTCAGGCAGCAGACAGTGTCTGTCATCCACAGAGAAGTGTTGCAGATCACAAGTTTAATCCTTGGTGGCCCCATTCATGGTCAGGAGTCTCTTTGTAACTGTTATTTTATACTACAGCTGTGGACAACCATTCCATGCCAGTGTCTGTTAAATTCCTACACAAACACCTCATTCTGATTTATGAGGGACTGATTAGTGATCACCCGAATCACATCTTAACTGATGAGGGAAAGTATGAAAACACTGCTGTAATCAACACTACTAGTGAAACAGTAGTTCTATAAACACTGCATCATTTCTCTTCTTCTGATGTTTTGTCATTTCCTTTAAAATTATGCTTTAAATAAGAATTGGGTTTTTTTTTTTGGAAATTAGCAGAAATATTGTCAGGAGTTCTTAAAAACTACAGGAAAGCTGTTCAGTTCAATATTTGCACAGTGGTCTCTGTTTTCCTGAAGCTGTATAATCCACGTTATTTCCTCCTATGGCCCATCGGTTGCTGCTCTTTTAACTAGCCCCTCTGCCCCATCTGTGAATGGAAGGAAACTACTGAAGGACAACTAGCCAGCTGGGCGATTGATAGCTGAAGTAACAGAAGTGGTGATTAGTGTTCTCCTTCAAGCGTGTCATGCTGTATAGTTTAAAAAGAGACAGTGGCATGAATCGGATTCAACATGTGCCAGCCTCCACCCTCCCTGTGTTGGTGGTATTGTGTGACAGGGGAGTCCTAGATGACTCATTTTGGGCAGAAAATCAGGATAAAGCAGGTGACATCAGCAGCACAGGAAATGTTAGGGGTGTGTGCACTTGTGCACCATGGGCAACCCAGACTCTGTCTGCAGGTAAGATCACCTGCAGAAGCTGCACTGGAGCCAGGCAGTGACTGACTCTCTCACCTCTGCGCACCCCACCTGGTCATGGGGATTCTACCAGGTACCAGTTTTGGAGGTTAGCAGCCAGGGCTGGATTCCAGAGACCCTAGTTATGCATTGATTCATTTTTTTTTCTTATTTAATCATTTATTTACTTCTTAAAATTTCTCTCTATTTTTATTACTTTTATTAACAATAATTATACTTACTTAATTTAATCTCCCTGGTGTTTTCGCATGACTTGATTGTGTTACCTCTTGTTTTCTTAAGTTTTTTGTATCTTTAATACGGTGGGGATTGGGGGCCTTGGCTGAATGTCATTTTATTATGTAAAGCTCTTTGTGTTACAATGCTTTTGTTGTATGAAAAGTGCTATATAAGTAAAATCCGATTGATTGATTAATTGATTGATTATCCCCTTCAATTTCCTAGAGCGGTAGCCCAAGCAATGAGGCAATGAGCAAATTACCAGGGGTGGAGTTGGGTAAATAGTTCTGTGGGCAAAGTGGAGTTTCTCATTTGTAACAGCATTTACTGACTGTAGACCAGTTTAGCGGAGAAATAAAGAACAGAGACCACGGACAGGTCAGAAAGAGACAAACAAACCAAGACAGAGGCAAAGCCAAAAACAGGCAAAGTTGTGTAATGTTGACCACTCCATGATTTACACCTGCTCTACAGCATGAAGAGCTTCAAGATCAGTTTGAGAACCATTGATGTGGACAGCTCAGTGGGAATTTAGGATGCTTAATTGTTTTATTTTGTTATGAATTATTGCTCTGTTTTGTGTATGTCTTCCAGAAATACCGCAGGTGTCATGTGCCGAAGCTCATCTGAAACAGCCATCCTCACCTGTAGCAGTTCCATCCTGTCCAGACTGTAAAAAAAAACACACACAGAATTTAACAGCTACAGTAAATAAAGTCACCAAAAAAAAAAAAACATTGCACCTATTCAAATAGGACTTGTCTGGATGTCACTTTTAATTTATAATTCATGTAGCTTTTAATACATAGCCCTTTAATTCATAAACCATTTATGTTTTCATAGTTCTGCTTCCGCTGTTTTTTAGCCACAATTCCTATTATTATTCCCATGTCTTAAAGTGGTTGTATCAAAATATCAATATTATGACTAGGAATAATATTTCACTTCAAATTGTTAAATTTATATGAATTTATTTTTGTAGCAAATTTATTGATGCGTTCAAAATGGCTTGAGTTCAAAATGGCTCAAAAAAAATTGAGGCCTTGGTGGAGTTGAGTGTGGATTCATGGATGTCTACCATGTCAGGCAAAATGAGGGAAAACTACAAAATCAACATCCTGACCACGTTCCGTCTTTCAAAGGCAGTCTGAGTATGTGCTGATGACATGATTTATTAGTGGTGGAGGAATTCTTGGAGAACTTCAGAAGAGATTGTACCTTCTCGAAGATCCTCCAAAATAACGTCCTGACATTTTTGTGCACGGCCTTGCAGTTTTTAAAGCTGCCCTGAAAATGTCATTATGTTTACATTATGTAAATATTTAAATCTGATTTTCAATTTTTAAATGGAACAGCATTTTCCAATTATGACAACCAAACATTTTTGAACATAATCTAAAAATATCATTTTCAGTATAAGATTGAGTATTCAGGGAAACACATGAATGAATCTGGAGTCCATATATTGGATCACCAGTGAATAGAGTCATCTTTACCACTTAGAGGGTTTGCATAATTGTTGTCTGAGACAGACTGTCACCATTCAGTCAACTGTTAATTGTGTCTGCCAAATTTTAACCAACAAAAACAACACAAAAAAAAAAACCAAAAGGCTTTATTTTAGAGAAAAATAGCGAGCCTTGATAGACCATTCAGACAACTGATAGACAATTTCAGACAAAGCTGAAGCTTAATCCTTGTATAAATGTAATACTTTGGTTTGACCTTCTGTCAGTGACGAACAGAACTGCATGTCCGAGTAACAGAAGGTGCATATCTCTGGTTCTTGGTAGATCTTATTGGGATTTGTTTGAAATTGAAGTCAACATGGAGTCAACATTTGCCCGAATTGTGGCACAGATGACGCAGAATCATCAAAAAATTGGCATCGGAAAATCTTTTCTATTCTGATCAACAGGGTTCAAACTTCCTGAGGGGAAAAACCCTCTATCTCCAGCTCACCAAGAGATTGACTGAAGTGCCTGGTATCCATTACTGGCTGTAAAGCTGTTTTGCTTGAAATGGAAACCAGTGAACAAGGCACTCATGCATAAACAGGCTTTAGAACAGAAGTAATATATTAATGGTTATATTTTAATGCATTCTGCTCTGTCCAGGGTTAAACATTTGAATGAAATCCAACTTAATTCCGCAGAACTGTTTCTCCATCATAACACCTTCGCAATGCTGGTTTGAGAATCCCTTGCGTGATTTCCGAAAGAATCTGTTCTCAGAGAGTGAAAGTGAGATCACAATTTGTTCCGAACCTCTCAGCTGTGTAACATAAACCTGCGCAAGTGAGAAGGTGTTAGATTAGTTCATATATCGCATTCTTTTGGGACATTGTGACACCAGTGGACAGGAGTCAATACGTTCCGGTAATAAAATAAGTTTTTATTATCTTGTGAACATCTCAAATGTGCTCTGACACTTGGTTTAATATTGTAAAAACAAAGCACCTCATTCACTCACATACTAACTCGTTTCCTCTCCTAACTCTCGTCTTTCATGTTGTCTGGTCTGTAGTTTTTGGTCTCACCCTGAACGTAAAAGTCGTTATTTTGGATTTACATGTCTACCATGTCAGGCAAAATCAAGGAAAACTTGAAGCATTTAAAGCTTTTCTGAGGACATAATTTTATTGGCTGCTTATCATCATTTTCTATGCATTGAATTCTAGGCTCAGTTTAGACTTGCTGTACATGAATTTAAACAGATTTTAATTTGAAGTGGAACATTATGTGACATCAGTGGACAGGAGTAATGTAAAATCAGCTTAAAGCATGAACTGCTTATTTCTTATTTCTCTCTCTCCCTTTCACTCTCTCTCTCTCTCTCTGTTTCTTTCTCTCCCTCTCTGTTTCTCTCTCTCTCTATTTCTTCCTTTCTCTCCCTCTCTGTTTCTCTCTCTCTCTCTCTCTCTCTCTCTCTGTTTCTCTCTCTCTCTCTCTCTCTTTCTTCGTCGCTCTCCTTCCCTGAATCATATCATAAAAAATCTATAATGCGAGAGAGAAAGAGAATAGGAGTGTTTCATGCAGCATGTCTAGTTGGGCTCCTAATTGTTGGTTGGCTCATGGTTCAAATCATACAGATGTAAAGAGAACACACTTACACAGTGTTTCCTGCCATAGACAGCCCTCTGGCCTGAACAAAATAGGGCCTTTCTCACTGCTCTGGCATCAGTCACTAAACGGCAGCTTAGACTCCTTAGGGGAGGTCGGGGGTGCAGATAGTAGAAGGTGAGAGACATTATTCTCATCTCACCTCTGCTATCGAACTGTCCTTTCCTTCTGCAAACCAGACAAAAACTTGGTGTGGACTTTCCTTTGGGTTTCTCTCAGAAGAGCTGAAAAGGTCAGTTTTGAAAGGCTGATATTTTTATTATTTTTTATCTCTGTTCATTGAGAAAATGGCGTATAGATTTTTGTGGTGTTTTGAATTTCTGGAAGGTGGTTGGGCTGATTTTAATGGTTAAATCTTTAGTTTGGAAGTTCACGGATAGCAGCGGCTGAGTGTAGTTACACAGCAAACACAAAAATCTAATGTAGTTCAAATAAAAAATACCTCTCCTGATATTGAAGGAATAGTTTGAGATAAAATTTTACCCCAAATGTACAGTACTGTGCAAAAGTCTTGAGCCACACCTCATTTCTTCATATTTTGCTTCCAAATATCCAGACTTTTTAATTTTTTAATGTATCTTGAGGAACTGTTCTCCAGGGTTCCTGAAGGACATTCATTTTCAGTCCAGTCCCTGAACCTGACCAGTTTCAGAGGAATGTATTCTGTTTATTAAGCCACACAGTGTCCTGTGTCTGAATCATTCAACCACAACAAAGAGCATCTTACTGAAGTGAAGAAACAGGTGCAGATGATTCTAGATGATCAGGCGGTGATCAGTATACTGGTGGTGCTGAATGCTGAGTGCTTGGAACTCCTTTATCTAGGCTCCTTATATCTTTAGGCACTTTGCAGCTTGTCACAGTAAAACATTTTTCCCATTTCTTTCATTTAATCTCAATATTTAGGGGATTCAAGCAAAATGGAGGGTACAATACTGTAGTTGACAAGCCTAGATATGCTTGCTGTCTGCTTCTATAGTTTTGTGCTTGAGCTACAAGAGTCTAAGAAGCTATTGTGATCAAGCCAGCATAAAAGTAGCACAAATTCTCATCCCTCAATTACCTTGAGGCCTACCATTTTTTAAGTACACTTGTTAGGTAATCTTAAAAAGACATGCTTTCGTGGCACATTGTGCTGTATGAGCAAAATAATAACATAAACTGATACAGGAGTACAGCATCTTTGTCAATGCTGCAGCATAAAAACAGCAAATAATTTGATGAAAGAAGCATGGTGGGACCAGAATAATAGATCATAGAGCTCCAGGCCTATTTTCATGCTGCTTTTGTGGAGCAATGTGTATGTTTGTGATTAATTATTAGATTATGCAGGTTGTAATATCAGTCAATATTTACTCTACCATATGCCACCTATACACAGGGAGGGCATCTCTTCCCTCTACACGAAACGCTGCACACCAGGAAGGGCGGACGGCCTAACATTTGGCAGGTATCTCACTAATGCTCTTAGCCATCTGCCAATCTCCTGCTCGCTCCCTGCAAGAACATAATGTTTCTGATTACTGTGTTAATTTCGGCACAGTCTGGCTGAGTGAAGGCCCTGAACAATCTCTGGCTGCACAGCTAGCAGGCTTGGCCAGCAGCCACCATCCTGCCACTCTCCTGCCCAACACTGAATGCACTTGGATTAAGGCATAAATGAGAGAGCTGTGTGGAACAACAGGGTTCAGTAAACTCCTCTCCACCTGCATTCGTTTTCTGCTTCTGTTTCGTACTGCAATACTCAATGTATGGTGCAGGTACAAACGAACAACGCTGTAATTCCTCCAATTCGTCATATTTCTTTGATGGTTCTCTCTGTGCTGTTCTCCTTTCTTGCCACGTTTCTTCTCTCCTCTCTCCCACCTGGAAAAAGTTTGAGCTCAATCCTCCGGTCCAAAGAATTGGAAACCCTTTTGAAAGGGCCCCAGACAGAAATGATTTATGGGAAAGAGACTTTTGAAAAACTCTTTATTTAACTCCTGCTTTATTCTGTTTACCTTTTACTCTTTCTTTTGCTCATCTGTGGTATTTAGCTGGATGTATTAGCCCAGATTTCTCTGCCTCGCGGGTGAGTTTTTTAATACCCTACTGGATTTGGGTTTTGGCCACAAGCACACTCACTGCCCTCCACACACACGGCGTGTTTCCAGGAGAAAAGAGACTTGAATAACTGACTGCATCTTTACATCAGGCTACAGAGGTACTTTTATAATGGTTTGCAGTTTGCAATAATACTGTACTAGCACCCTTCATGAAAACTGTTTTGTAATACAGAATTCTGCCTAGGAACATTAAAAAATATGTTGCTAAAAAAAATTGGCACCCCCATTAATTATTACGTGATAAAGCCTCTTCTGGTGGGAATAACAGCATCGTCACTTTCTGAGACGCTCAACAAAACTGGAGAACGTTTGTTGAATGATCTGCACCATCCAGAACATTTTGATATTCTTAGGTCTTCACTTGTGGACTCCCCTCTTTAATACACACTAAAGGTTTTTAATTGGACTTTGCAACATGTGTGGTGATAAACACATCATCCATGCACTTGCTAATGTGACCAGTCATGGATTCTGTATATTTTCCAAATCACTTCCATAAATCAGGCTATCACACAGAGCAGACTTCCTGAACATGTTATGGTGGAACTAGATAACTCATATTAGTATGAATGCCTTCTTACTTGCCAGGCTTCCACTTCTTTGAACATCATTTTCAGTGCCCCCTCCTCAGCCAGCAGCACTGGGCACTGCCATGATCCTGCGGCCTGATTTACGTGGCAGCCCAAGGTCGCAAAGCACCTCCAACAGTCCATCATTTACTGCAAATGAACTATTTTCTGACACACAGCTGGGTTTGACAATGATAGACATGTTCACTAGTGTTCCTGATGCACATCCTGAAAGAAACTGTACCTATTTTCAGTACCTCAGTATGTCTTTGCATGGCTCTGCATCACCATCTTGGATCCAAACCTATTTTCTATGTCTGTTCAATTCAAGAACCTATTGTGCGTGTGTCAACTGGCCCCACGAAAGATCTCAAGTAATAACAAATTAGTTGGACTTTGTTTGTAAGCAACAAAGCAGTGTTGTAACCCTTTAATTGATAAACCATGTGTTTACTTCGTATTTGACTCGTGTCATCATGCAGCATCATTGTAAAATAGCTGAACAGTGATCGTCGGTTTTCTGCATTGTGTCAAACTGTCTGTTCTGCATGTTTCATTGTGTATTTTACCCCGCCTTCGTTTCTTATTCAGTCCTGTGTCTAAACCACCTGGTATCATTACCAGCTCTGATTAACTAATTAACAGCAGCAAACACAGTGCGGGGATTGACACTCTGTTCGTCTCCCATGTTCATCTCTCACTTCTTTTACTTTCACACTTGGATGGATGTTCTTCTTCTCTTGACTCCCTGATCAATGTCTCCCTGGCATTTGACCCCTGTATTCACATACAGACATGTAATCAAATAGCTATATTATAACAGATAGTACTGACATCATTGTTCCCAGTTCAGTTCCTTTGAGTTGGGGTTTGTGGGGAAGATAACGAGATATTTCTGAACAGTGTCTTTGACAGTGTCTATGTGTGCATGTGTGCATGTGTGTGTGTGTGTGTGTGTGTGTGTGTGTGTGTGTGTGTGTGTGTGTGTGTGTGTGTGTGTGTGTGT
>JBBPDE010000107.1:33019087-33030430 GCA_037974605.1 Nannopetersius ansorgii
CCCCATCCAGCACCTTTGGGATGAACTGGAACGAAGATTGTGATCCAGACCTTCTCGTCCAACATCAGTGTCTGACCCCATAAATGCTTTACAGAATGAATGGACGCAAATTCCCACAGGTTTCATTCATGTGATTACATTAGGATTATATTAGGATATACTCCGGTCATTACAGTAAGAACTGAAGTTAATAAACTGCACTGTGATCCACCTCTAGCAGTCAGTATAGCAGCTGTTGTTGCCTGTATTGTTAATTTGTAATTACTTATTAGACATCTGGTGGCCTGGTGGTTAGGGAGTTTCCCTGCAATCAGAAGGTCATGGATTCAAATCCCAGGACTGCCAGGACTGAGGTGCCGTGGAGTAAGATTCCATCCCCACACACTGCTCCCCGGGCGCCTCATTGCTGGATTCATGAATGGGTTAAAAACAGAGAAAGAATTTCAGTCCTCACACAGTGTGGTGTCGTGTAGTGAGATGTGTTAATGTGTGACTCTAAGGGGCCACTTTACTTCAGTGTGTCCCTGTCCATAGTCCTGATAGTGGTAACTATACCATTATCATCCAAATGCAGTTTCAGAGCTGAGATTCTGGTTACATATCTAACAGTGCTGGCCTGAATTACCGACAACGAATTGCTATGAAATACTACATTCAGATCCCCACACAGCGGCACGCACCTGTAGAGCGAGAGCCTGTGGAGGAGTTCATTATCGCCCAAACCCACTGGAACGGCCTTTCATTAGTCACCATTCATTCAGCGTTCATGAAGAATTCATCAACATCACCCTCCTTCTCTTTTTCTGGGTTCTGGGGGAAGGCGACGATTGCTAGAGGGTGAACTTGGCTTTTTTTTTTTTTTTGAGTTTCAGACTTGGTGTGCATCTATCAGCACATGGTGAGGCGTATACTCGGCCTCTTTTCTTCTCTCAGTGCATTTTCTCGTTCTTTGGTAGGTTCTTGCGGTTCTTGCTTACCTGTTTGTCTCCTTGCATTATTTTCTCCATCACTGTCTCTGAACTCCCACTTGTCTCATTGCACTTCTGCTCCACCTCTTCCGCTCTCCTCTAAAACAGGCTCTCTCCTCCTTCCCTCCCTCCATCCTCTAATCCTGTTAGAGGGGTTGGGCTTTGATCTCCCGCGAGTGATCATGTTTCTGGTGTGAAGAGAAAGAGCGAGCAAGAGAATGAAAGAAGGAGCGCCTCCATGATTAAAGAGAAATATGCATCGGCTCTCGTGTTGGTTCCCGCATTACCTTGGCGCGCTCTCTCTGGGGTGACGGCACTGTGTGAACAGAAATGCTGCGAACATGCACACAGCCTTTAAAACAAAAGTTCACCTGACTCCGAGGCTCCGAGAAATCCAATAAAGTCATGCAGCAGGGGAACAGCTGAATATTACAACAGCGCGGGGCTCGAACAATGAGGAGCTCCATAACATTATGAGATTATTTCCATAAAATGAAACAATATTTAAAATGAATGTTTCCATTTTTACAGGGTTATTTTGTGCTTATTTTCTGTTGAAGGCAGGCCTGAGATAATCTCCCAAGACCTACGCAGGGAAATCAAAACTTTGGGGTCCGGTGAAATGCCCGCTGTACATTATGATATTAAACTTATTTTTGGGCAGCAGCATATTTCTATTTCAAACTGATCTCATTTGTTTGCATTTATTCTAATGTTAACAACGCGAGCACAAAAACATGCCGAGAAAAACAGCTTTAAACAATTTGCATAGGTGCTTAAAACTTTTGCCTAGTACCGTAAAACTTTATAACATTAACACGGCTGTTTATACTCTGTAAAAGGTCCTGATGTACAGAACAACAGAAAAGGTCCAATAAAGCCTTTATGCATCAACTTACACAGAAAGTGAAGAACTTTTTTCTTCTCCTGTAAAATTACTTAAGTTTCGTTTCAACAACAGTGACAAACGTATATGTCAGTTTAGGAGGTAAACTAATGGTAAACAGAAGATCTGGCCAGTGAGGAGCATGTGATGAAGGAAGGGATATGAAGGACAAGGTCAGAAGGTTCAGGGTTTGTTTGAAAGTCCATTTTGTTTCTCTCACTTTCAGCTAAAAGTGCTCATAAAATGTAGTACCTGGCCTGTGCTGGATCCTCTTGGATGTCTATCAGCTCCCCTTTGTCTCCAGCACAATAAGCACCTCCTCCCTTCAACTTTTCGCAATTCCATGTCATTCTGTTGGACAGTGTGTTCCTATAAACTTCCCCACCAAAATCTACACTCAACACTACTCCCTTCTGGATTCTCCTCCATGCACTCCTCTCTAGCACATCACTCCTGGACCTCAAACATCTCACCTCTTTCATTTCCCACCTTCATCTTGCATCTTCAGTTCACTGGGACCTTGATTCTATGTCACGGGTCTCACGGGTATTCGTTCTTGGTTCTTCGCTCAGCACTGGAACAGCATCTTGCTCTCTTCAATCAGGTAGATCTCCCAGTCTCTGAAGATTATAAGTTATTCAACAAAGCTGCAGCAATTGCTTTATCTCTGTCTGAACTACTGAATTAGCTCTCTTGGCCATCACATAACCAAGATTAAATAAGATTATTAATAAGGAGTGCTCCAAACGTCTAACTCATGTTTCTCACCTGGTGCCTTTCCATTGGCACAAGGAACCGTATGGTATCTCGAAGTTCCCTCAGCACAATTACAGCGACCCGCAAACGAGCCGAACGACGGCAGAGCCAAAAGTGGGCCACTGTTGAACTGCCTGCAACACTGCTTTCTGATTGGTCGAAGCGTAGCCACAGCATGGAAAGAGGCTATTGCTTTTACTGTCCGCACACAAAAACAACAATGGAGATACAACTAACAACTGGGTAGTCCATGAAGAACAAGCTCGGGTCTGTTTGTGTGAGAGTGTCTGCTCATTCATTCTGCAGAGCCTTTATGAGACACTGATGTTGGACAGTGTGTGTGTGAGACCTCAACCCCATCCAACACCTGTTGGATGAACAGGAACACACGCACACGCACACACACACACACACACACACACACAATAAGAGGCCGCACCATTTTTTGTTCTGGTTATTGCTTTTGTAATGTGTGGGAGTGTGTTTGAGTAAAATGTGCAGGTCACTGCTGTTTTATACACCATTGATCACACTTGATTACATCATTTTACAACTACATCCATTAAAACAGTGATGTTAAGAGCAGTGTGTTTGTGACTCTGTTTAATCCCACCAGAAAGTGAATCAGGAGTGAAGCTGCTGGAATACAGACCATGGAAAAGCTGCTCTACACACACTACTGCACTCAACACATATGGAGCCGTTTCTTATTTTTTACACACACAAACACAGCCGTGAACTACAAACAGTGAACAGAAAAAAGCATTTTTTCCCCACGGCTGTATATACACAATTTTTTTAATAGTGTATAGTTCTTTTTATATTATATTGTTTTATAACGTATGTGGCTTCTTCTTTCTTTTTTTGTACGGCCCACTTAACTGTTGTAACACCACCAATTATCTTAAGTCCTCTGTTGTACCGAATTCAATATATATTTTCTTTTGGTCTTCTAGAAACCTGAAAAAAAAAAAAAAAAAGTCCAGCAGAGGTGTAGTCTTACTGTGTTTTTATTTAGGCACCGATCAGTTAAGTAGGTTTCTCTTCACTAGTTTAGGACAACAGCAGAGCCCAGCCAGGGCTGAATCAAGCTAAAGCCACAAACAAAAGGCTTAAGCAGAGATCACAGTGGACAAGAGGACAATTTTCAGTTCCATGTAAATGATCACGTGGTTTAAGACACATCCTTGTCGTTTTTAGACACACTGAACAATTTTTGTGTACATTCTCACAATTTAGGTAAAACGTGTGCAAATCTAAACATAACGCATCTCTTCCATTAAAGGGGGGGAATAAAGATTTGAGTTAAGCTTTCAGGAAATCCACCACAGGCAAGATCCACAAAAAAAAACAAAAACAAAACTAGACTCAAATTGCAGATTGTCAGCCAACAAACAGCAACGTTTTATCTGAAAGGTTTCTTAACTACATGACACACAATTTACTTATTTAAAAAGCACACTTTAGTATTTTAAGCAGCTTATGTCTGAATTTGCAAGTTCTATTTCATGAAGTGCATTACACTGTGTTGACATGACAGCCCTTTAACTAAAAACAACAACAAAACACCGGATTCATTTCTAACACTCGTATGAGGCATCATTCCAATGTAAAGGAATTTATACAGTAGATAAGGCCTAGCCTAGTTAAGACCATTCTACTAAAATGTTACCTTTCATACATATTTTCCTGCATGTAAACACCAGTGGTAGAGTACAAAATAAAACTACTTTGTGTAAAATACTCACTTGTAGACATACATAACTATCAAAAATAAAACTACTGACTGTTTAATAGAAATTGTTCATTAAAAGAATATATTTTTTAATAAAGAAACCTGTGTGGTCACAGGCATGAAAAAAGTCCCCTCTTTATGTCTGAAATAACTCATTTTAAGTAGAATTGATATATTGTATTCAAAATTGGGTCAATATATGGGAATGATACTTCACAATAGTGTTATAAATGGCAGAAATAGCTTTCAGTCCCAGTGCAGGGGGTCTTCAGGTTACAGTCTCGACATACAGCGATTTGTGTTTGCGGCGCTCACTCCCACTCGTCTTACATTGTTAGCCTCGTACTTACGGACTATGTGGGTGAACTAGTTTTGCTGGATGCGGTGGTAACGCGGCATATGAGTGATTAAGTTTTCCTTTTTCTAGTTGTGTGTGATTTTACAACTGTGTTAGGATCTGTAAGTGATTCAGGCTAGAGTGTGTTTCAACACACACCAAAATTCGGGCTACATCATCGTCGAAGGTATGGATCTGTGTCGTAACTCGAGGACCCCCTGTATAAGGACCCTTATATTAATACAGCACATTTAACTCATACAAATCTTGCTACAAGTTGCCTGTAAATACTCAAGCATTGCTTTTTAAATATGTTAATTCTTGCATGCTAGTGCATGGTTTATGAAGTATTCAAATAACACCCAACAAACGACTTGCAAAGGGCAGCTTTAAAATGTACATGTATTTTCTACACATTTGTAGTGCCCTTTTAATAATAAGAATGCTGGTGAATGCCCTCTCCCCAGGACATTTTTTCTAGACGTACAGTAAGCCTAGTCTTGGGCAGCGTTACATTGTCAGTTGGCCTTCTCCAGCGAAAAGCCATTACGGTAAATGGCTTGACTTGATCTCTGTCAAGAAAACATGGCCGGCAAGTTCCACGAAAAGCAACGAGGGCTTTACAGCACATAGCGAGGGCTGCAAGAACGCCGAAGACATTTAAAATGTCACACACAATGTTCAGTCTTTAGAATGACTTGCTCTATCTGAAATATAACAGCAGCGCGGCGACGGTCGTCTTCTATGGAGAGATATATAGTCTAAGTGTATCTGTGTGTATATATATATGTAGAGAAAGAAATATAATCTATCTATTTCATATAGAACATTTGGTAGGAGTCTGAAACATTCAAGGTACATTCAGTTACCCTGTTATACTTTTTCTTAAGGACTGAAATACAAGACTATTTCAATAAATGTACACATTTCACTGGGAAAAATGTTTACCGAGCCAAAACACAACGAACACTAAGAACACGCTTTTGCTCACACACGCACACACACTAATATGCCTCTTTATGTGCTGCCTTAAAACAAAAAATATACATAAAACTGTATTTTTTTTTAAAGAATATTTCCAAGTGTGTCATTTGTAACTGACTTAAGCACCTCTGAGTCTAATTTGTGTCAGTAGATTCATGACTAGAGTTATAAAAAGGGTCAAAAGTCTCCTTATGGTCATAAATTGGCAAGTTTTTTCACAATTACTACACAATGTAACTTGCAACTTCCCTTAATGCTACTTAATTTAAGCATATCTGAGGTTTCTTTAGGCCAAAGGGTTCCAATCTTCAGCACAAAGTGCCGAAATAGCTGCAAATTTTCATTAAAAGAAAGCAAGAACTCACACGGTGTTAGACCAACTCATTAAACGAGTAGAAGGAGCACTGGCTTCTGTTTTAAGCTTATTTTGCGGTACTCCCAGTCCTGAACAGGCTGAATGAACAGTTCAGCTGTCAGTTACCAAGATGAACTGAATCACATGTAGATACAGGCACTCGCTCTTCGTTAGCCTCTTCAGCCATTTTGGCTGAACCGTTCCTTTAGTGGCGATTCTCTGCTGAAAAGCCCAACACAGAAAATTAGCATATTAATCAACCGCTGTAATTCATCTTAACACACCGTCTAGGAAACAGTTCTATCATAACATTATGTTCTGTCTGTTACAAAGAAACAAAAACAAGTCAAAATAATGTTAGTTCATACAAAAAAGGAACATAAATTAAGGGGGTACAAAAAACAGTTGCCAATATTGAAACAAAAAAGGGCAAAAAGCAAAAACAACACTAAATAAATGACAATAAAAGATTTTTTTTTCTGTGCTGCCTCCTCCATATGCTAATGGAGAAGTTGTTGAAAATACCTTACAATGCTACTTGGGCTGCAAACAGGTGTCCAACACCTCCCATAGCATGGCTGGGTTTTCACAGTTGTGACGCTCCCTCCAGTGATCCAAAACGTCCTGCTTTTTGTTCATCACCTCACTGCACAGGATGCAATTAAGGCGTGACCCCACTCGAAGAGTCGCCCTCTTAGCGGAGTTTGCCTCTTTACTTTCTCTCTTCTGTTCCTGCTGGTCCGTTCGACTCTCTGTAGCCCCTTGGTGGTGGGAGTGCAGGTGGCGCTTGAGTTTGGAGAAGGAGAAGAACTCCTCGTCGCAGTTTCCACAGCGCACGAGGTTGCGACGTTCGTTGAGCTGCCTCCAGTAATGGGCTGCGTGCTTGACCAGCTCATCCTCGGCCTCGCGGCCCCCGTGCATGGCCCCTTCCTTCAGGCGCACCTGCACTTCCTCACCGTGCACATACAGCAAGTGCAGCTTCATGTCAGCAAAGGTGGGTGTGATGGCCTGACAGCGGCCGCATTTGATCTGCAGCTCCACTGGGTCCACATGCTGCTCTGAAGCTTGATCATCAGAATCTGTACATCTGAACTCCACCAGAAACAGAAAATCTCTGTTAAACAATTTGATCAATTCACATTTGAAATCATGTGAAGTAGTAAATTATCACACCTAGACCACATTCAGCAGGCTTTTGTTTAAAAGCTGAACATTTAGGCTTTGTAAAACACACCTTAAACAAATTCAATGCTTTGCATGAGCTGTTGGACACGGCTAATGGAAAAGAAATTTGGCCCCAACAAAAGAGTTGTGGCAGAGAAAAGATTATAACAGTCTTTTAAGAATGAACCCTAGAGTGAGCAAAAGATTGTTGGGTGCTTTCTGTCAGCTCAAATTTGGCTTAAACTTTAAACAATATGGGAAGGGCATAAAAGAAAAACATACAACTGTCGCAGTGTCAGGATTAACAAAACAGGAACTGCCTAAAGAAAACATATTATGTCCCCATTTGTTTATGATCAGAGGTGGCCTGTCCAGTAAAGGACCAGGAGAGATGGCAATCATTACCTTAACAGTCAGTCCACAAGTTTACTGGACACTTCACATAAAAAATAAGTTTGGTGGTGATTAAGTCATTTTTTAGGATTATAATGAGTCTCAAAAACACGTTAAATGTTTCTTCAGAAATGGCATATCAATTCTATTAAATGGCCAGCAAACAGTTGGATAAAAAAAATGTTGGTGAAAATAAATTGTCAACTGCTATTCGTTTGGTTTTGTTGATTACTTTCCTCCACATGATTATGCCTGATCTACACAAAATATACCATTAACAATATAAGTTTGGTTTCACAAAGCCAGAATGTTCCTACAAAGTAAAAAAAAAACCCAACACAAAACAAAAAAAAAAACTAATTCAGGGCTGCACGATATTAGGAAAATATGTGATAATGTTGAGTGTTGCGAAGGCGATATCACAAGTAAGTAAAAACTTAGACTTTAAGCAAATCCAAAGCAGAAAAATGCTCTAAACAGTATTTAATGCCTCGCATAAAACATTTGAACCCTTGAACATTAAAAATCGGAAAATACTTTTTAAATAATTTTAAATCTTAAATAAATGTGAACATAATTGATATCGCGATGATGGTAAATTCACGATATATTGTGCAGCCCTAAAACAAACAAACAAAAAAAAACGTGTGTATTGATTCCATAAACTTGGCCAAGGGTTATCCCTACCACCTACATGTAGGTATACAATTACTGACTAAAACTAATCTGAGGCTACAGTAGTGGTACATTAGTAGATGTAGCACATGTGCAGCATAGTCACTGGAGTTTTTACACACCTGAGGGTGGGACTGTTTAATGAGGTTTGTATGGGCTTGCCAGTACTGTTTCCACTCATTGACAGGATAGACAAAAATGTAGTGTAACAGAGATCAGTAAGTATACACCTAAAAGGTGCATAAGTATAGAAGGTAATAAAACAATGTGTAGGAATAAATATACCTATAAACTTCAGTGTCAATGAAGCTACGCATGAAACGGTTCGTAGGAAGATATATACAACATTACTCTGGCATTTAAAGTACTGTTGTTTATATTGTGAGGTACATCACTCACCCTTCAATGGGTGTGTTCTCCTCATGTTGACTGATGGATGGCTCTACTGTGAGTATAACCCTGTGCACTTCTCTGAGATGGCTGAAGTAGACGCCGACATATCCAAACACCTTCTCGCAGAATTCACAGCGAAGGCTCTTCCTCGGTCTCCCCTCTGCGTGGTGCAGCTTCATATGTGTGCTCAGGCTACCTGAGTGAGCGTAGGCCTTCCTGCACACTGGGCAACCATAAGGTCTCAGGTTACTGTGGCTGTTCAGATGACTCTGTAGGTGATGCTTGAACTCGAAACACCTGCTGCAGGTCGGGCATCGGTGTAGGGCACGGGGTCGGCTGTTTGTGGACCTGACACCACTTCCAGCTTTGGCCACAGGCTGTTGACTAGAGGTTTGTATGGACACCACGCTCGGTCGAGCAGCGCTCAAAGGTTTTCCCGACATCTGCTGTCTTGGGATGAGCTCCTGGTCAGCACTCTCAGAGGTTAAGAGAGATGATAGAGGTACAAGCTGAGGAATAGTGGTTTCCATCACTAAAACAGGCTTTGGACGAATGCTGCGATACTTTTTTGAAATGTCCACCACCTTGTCCTGGGAGGAAGCAGATTGGCTACTGGGTGGTGGTTTTTCTGGTACCCTCCTGCAGAAAAATGACAGAGACCTTTTCTTTTTCGCCTCAAAGGCCACAACGTCCTCCATGGATTTCCTCTTCCGACCTCGCCTCTTGTCTGGAGGTTTTTTACTCTGGGTGGCATCTGCATCTTTGTTGAGACATTTACTCCTGCTGGCTTTCTCCATTGTCTTAGCTTTGTTGTCCGAGCTGCTTTTCTGGCTGTTTTTGGGCCGAACTGAGCCACTCTTACCTGGCGACAGGGTGCTAGCAAGGCTAGTAGGTGGCAAGAGGGAGTTCTTCACTTTGGCATATGGCAGGATTGGGAGCTTACCCTTGGGAGGCGAGGGAATAATTTGCACAGCTTTGCTGAATATAGTGGGGGAGAGGACAGTAATGGAACTGGGTGCAGAGACGGCTCGGTCCATCTGGGCTTTCATTAGCGAGCTGCTACTGACAGGAGCAACAAGTGTAGAAGTGGAGGCTTTAGTAGGGTAGCTGAGGTTGCTGAGAGAATCCACACTTCTTTCGACAGATTTCTCTGTCTGTGACCCCGAGTACTGGACAGCACTGTCCGGTAACAAGACTTTAGACTGAACAGAGGAGTCTGTCTTAACGACCTGGTCAGATGACTGCTCTGGACTCTCAACTTTCACTTTTACTGCAGATGACTTTGCAGTCTGTGTTGTTCTACTGGCATTTTCTGGTGTTCTCTTGCTTCTAATTGGCTGGTATCTAGGAATAGGAACTTTTAGGTTCTTCTGCATTTGTTGTTGTGGTGGTGTCTGAGATAAGGCCACCAATGAGAATGTTCCCCCTTGTCCAGCCACCTGCATGAGGGCATATTTCTGTGCAGGTACAAGGATGGATTTGGGGCTTACGGCAGTTGAGGGCTCCGGCACCGCAGAGGGTGGTTGGCAGGACAGCACTGCAGAGGACGAAGCCGCTGTCGGGGCTTTAGGCGCAATGCTGCGAAACTGAAGAGGCTTCATCTGTGCCATGGGACGCAGGTCACCTGTGGAAAGGATCATCAGGTTTAAATAGTGTCATCACCATGTAGAAGACTGCCTGAAAATGATGAAAATCATGGGATACAAAAAGAAATTTATGCTAAATCTATCAATTTTTCCACTACACATACACTACTTTGGTCACAGACTGAGAATCGAATTACTCATTCATGCTGTTGCTCGGTACTAACACACTATTTCTGTGAGGACAAATGTTCAACATAGCATGAAAGCTGCACAAAGGCAGTACCTTTATGATATGAATAGTAGTCAGTTCTATGTACACGCACATCTACGCACATAAACATAATAGAGGACTGCCTACAAAGTCGACCCTAATGGGTGACAGGATGCATAAATCTCTCATCAATTGTCTAAGGAAGAAAAAAAAGAGAGTGCAGAGCATGCCACCTCTTTCTGATTACAGATTCCAGTTTGCTTGAGCTGGAGGGGCCATGATAAATGGCCACTTTATTTCCTTGTAGAGATATCTTTGTAATGTTTCTCAATCAGATGCTCCAGGTGTCAAGGCTTGAACTTCATTTCTGTGAAACTGAACAATCGCGTCACTGTCTAAGAGAGAAACAGAGATTCGCACACACAGTTCAGCTTTCAGGGTTAACACCTGGTGCTTGGTTCAGAAGGCTTATTTTGACAGCGCATGCCCCTTTGGCACTTTCCCTCTCAAACATGCTATGGAATACTTGAATTCTATTTGGGCAGTTTATTCTAGCTCAGCTGTGACCAAAGCCGGAGGAGAGAGGAAAAGAAAGGATCTGGTCTGTGCGGATGGGCAGTGTTTTCACATACCAAGATGTGATGCCACAGATTAACCTTTCGAAACTTAAGATTAATAGCAGAGTTATAAGCTTAAGACCTTTTATTCAGCAAGCACTATGAATTATTTAGTAACTACTAAGTTATGCATTTATAAGTGAGATGAATTAAAGTGTTGACCCAAATACAGACCCTTAGGGTTTAAGAGGGTAATACCAAGTTACAAGGAGAGAGAGAGAGAGAGAGAGAGAGAGAGAGAGAGAGAGAGAGAGAGAGAGAGAGAGACAAAGAGAGAGAAGAG
>JBBPDE010000107.1:33038998-33051412 GCA_037974605.1 Nannopetersius ansorgii
TTCCCCTGCCATTCTGTGATCGGCAGTGATCGGCAATCGGCAGATCATGATCTTGGTGATTGGTAATCGGTGATCGGCCCCAAAAATGCTGATCGGAGCATCTCTAGTTAAGATTATTGAACATGAATAAGTATGAACATATTATCTTCATATAATAAATACTATATAAATAAAATAGGGAGAGCAAAGCTGTACTCTAATGTTCAGCCAGCATTATCAATGGAAATTATTATCCCTAAAACTTATTATTATATAGGGTTTAGACTAAAAAGATTTGTGAAGATTCTCATGGATATTTGGAATATAACTTGACAGTGAAGCTGAAGTGTGGAGTGCGACACGACTGAGGGTAAAATAGTGACTGAAACAGCTGTCTATTTTTATAATGAGGTCAATGGCAGGAGAGGGAGTTCACATTTCTCCTGAGAGCATGATGCTGCAAAGGGATGTATCACTCTCTCAGGTCTCCCAGCGACGGTAAACAGAGGAAAAATACAGCTGGATCCTGCTCTCACTGCTCCACAATACATATTGAACAGTCACTAGCATTCAATCAACATTAGGATTACTGACGAACTACTGTCCTTTCATTGGGCCACGCTGAACAACAGGTGTTCCAATACAGTCTTCCTTCTTTCATTAGGTAGTCAAACATGACATATCTGATCTTTTCCATTAAACTGTACCAGATGTTTTCATTTCCAGTGTACACTGCATTCATGCACAAAAGTAGCCATTGAAGCAAGCAATGACATAATGATGCTGTTCTGAAGTCACCTTACATCGTACTCCAGGAGACGATTAAGACACTATTGTCTAAACTACTGAAATAAGTAGTGTGTAATAGGCTTTTATCGATTTGGACCATCATTACTCAACACAATTCTTTCAATGGAAAAAATAAAAATAAAAATAGTAAAATATTAACATTTAAAAACTATCCTGCATAATCCTATTTGATTTATTAGCAGTACACTTGATGCACATTTTCAATTCTTCTCTTTTCTCTTACAAGTAAGAAACAAAGCCAGACACTCCCATCATTTCACACCCTATGATATGACCTTATTTCACTGGTAGAAGGAATAATGGATTGAGTTAAATGCCCACAAATTCTGAAGGCAAACCCCTCTAAAAAGCTAAAGATGAAAAGAGGATGGGTTCTGCCCTGAAATCAACAATGGACTACTTCAAAAGACAAAAGCTGAAGGTTCTGCCTTTGTCCTCACTGACCAACACCAGAACTGGAGCCCACAGATACAGTGGTTTGCCAATGTTTTCAGCCAGCATGAGATAACTGCAGATATATTGGCATAGGTTAGACCGACAGGCAAATAAATGACAATTAAAGAACTAGATTCTATGTGAAGTGTGATTGGGTAGATGCTATGGTCACTGTAGTGGTTGCTACTACAGTTCCAGGTGTTGCTAGATGGCTACTAAGGTTTCATAGGTATGTGAGGGTTAATGTAAAAATACTGGTCAAAAAGACCAATATTTATTCACAATGAGAGGGATGCCAACAATTCTGACTTAAGAAGACTCACAATTTTGCCATTAAGACACAATCACACTAATAATAATCACACTAAGCATAAAACAGAAGTCCACACTAATTAGTGGAATTGGAGAGGTAGAATATAGACCCTTCGACCATATATGGACCACCAGAGGGCACACTGCGAACTCCATGGCAACACGGGTTTGAAATCACAACAACCTATACAGAGTAGCCCACAACAGAAATAACACAGGTCAACAAAAATAATCAGAAACCACAACACTTTTCTAAACCAGTATTAGTTTTTCAGTCACATCAACTTTTGGAATTATGAGTAATATTAGATTTGCAATAGACTTGCATGCAGTTTTTATTAAACCCCAGGCATCAATGAAATAACTGTTTCACTATTTTCAGTGTGAAGTCAGACAGGCCACACTGTGGCATAGATATAATGATCAGTGTCAGTCAGCGACCACTGTTTCTTCAAAAACACTCAGCATATGATTATTATATGATCATTATACCAACTATCATGCAATATAGAACTAGCTTCATCACAAACACTGTGGGAAAAGCTAAACATAGATTTGAAATCAGCATGAAAAACACTACAAAACCCACATAAACTTATCTCTGATGATTCTGACCTGTTGACCTGTGTAATCTGTGTTCATGGTAAACTGAGACTTGTCATGTGTAAAACGTAAATAATAAATATCCCTCGTCACTTCTCAGCCTAAATTAGACAGTCTTCATAACAGCCATGCCTGGTTTTGCTACAATAACGTAAAAGCCAATATCGTTAGTTACCATTAGTTATGTTTAACATTACAGTTATTGAGTGGTGCAGGCTAAGCCTGACTGTCATTACAGGTTTCCCAGCAGAATCTCACCCAGAGCATCACACTGCCTCCAATGGTTTGCCTTCGCTACCCACAGTTCACCTCTTCCCCTGGTATGCAACACACATCCAGCCATGAAATAAAACTTTCATCAGACCAGGAGACTTCCATTGCTCCATTGTCCAGTTCAGATGCTCAAATGCCCACTGAAGGCACACACAGTGGTGGACAGAGATGGCATGGGGACTGACCGGTGTGCGGCTATGCAGCTCAACCTGTGATGCACTATATGTTCAGACATCTTTCAATCATAGCCAGCAGGAACTTTTTCAGCGATTTGTGCTCTAGTTGCTCTTCTAGGGGACCCGACCAGAGGATATAGCCTTTGCTCTCCATGCGCATCAATGAGCCGTTGTCTAGGCGCCATTGCTTCGGATGTGGCTGATTGGTGTGTGCATGTATCTGTATATATAAGGTCAAAGTAGTTTCTTTAATCCTTAAAAGGCCACCTATTGTTTGTACGTGAGCTTTGATTTATAACAGTGTTTTCATTCTGGCCACATGATGAAGATGCCCTCTGTTTAGAGTTCAGTTTGTTAAGGGCATCTGACATTCAGATAAGTGAGGCATTATATAGCGTTTATATAACAACCAAAGCCAGGGGCTCGGCCTACTTCATGTGTCTTTGGGTGAATTATTCATTTGACATGGCTGATCCACACAGCACACAGACCACCTCTGTTCGAGCTCCTCCTAAGAGAAAGAGAAGTGTTTGTTCGTCCGCTCACTCAGCAGAACTAAAGCTACATCTTCAGCCCCTGTGAGCATCAATTCAGACAGCAGGGTTAATGCAATCAGACACCTTTATTCATTCATTCAGAAGAAGACAGAACACCATACACTCATGCGCGCACACACACACCCCCCCACCCAGACCCAAACATGCATTTAGTAACACTCTGACATTTGTTCACAGACACCTACAGGCACATTTGAACACTTTGCATGCAGAGCCATGCCGCTGATTACACACACACACACACATACACACACACATACATACATACACACACATACACACATACACACACACATACACACACACATACACATACACACACACACACATACACACACACACACATATACACACACACACACACACACACGTTAGTCTCTTGAATTAATAAATGATGCTTTTAAGCAAAAAGATTATTTAGAGAAGACTTTCTGTATTTACCAACTTTAAAACACCCCGGATTCCTTAGTGTGTGAGTGTGTGTGTGAGAGTGTGTGTGTGTGTGTACGTACGTGTGTGTGTGTGTGTGTACAATTTCAACATGAGTGATTTGGGGAGCCGGGAGTTCTGGAATGTGAAGGGGAAGAACATATTTTAGACCAAACTTAAGGAGAGGACACTATTCTGGAACAATGCAAAATGGGAAGAACTTACAAAAAACAATGCCAATGGTAGAACACTCTCAAACAGAATGAATGGGAAGAATATTTTAGAACAACAGGAATGGGCAGATCTGACAAATTCAGCATAAATGAATTTTACTAGAACAGCATGAACAGAGGGAACCTGCTAGATGTATATTACTGGGTGGTAGTGGCCTAGCGGTTAAAACACTTGCCTGTGAACCCGAGGACCACAAAGTTGCAGGGTCAAAGCCACTCCCACTTTTTACCACTCTGTCCTTGAGCAAGACACTTTAGTTACTGGGACAGTCCCCCTGAAGACACTCAGAGTAAAGATTGTAAGTCTCTCTGGATAAGGGCATCTCTTAACTGCCATACTATTTTAAACAGGACAACATTGACACTGTTTTCAGAGAGGACAAGACAAAACAGACCACCAACAATCAGTGTATAGTATTAACTTCCCAAATTGTGCAACAAACAGACAGCCACCACATTAAACCCACTGAAATGTGAATATAATTGATCATCCCATGACAGGTGCCACTGTAAAGAGAGTCAGCTGATGTGTTGAAAGCAGGAAGCATGGACAAGCATAAAGATCTGAACAATTCTGAACATGTGACTGTTGGATGACTGGCTCAAAATGGCAGGTTCTGATGGCCAGTGGTCAGTACCTACCTTAAGCGGTCTAAGGAAAAACAGCCAGTGAACCAGTGACAGGGTGATGGACAGCCAAGGCCCACTAATGTATGTGGTGAGTGAAGCCAACCCTTCTGGTCTGATCCCACAGAAGAGCTACTGTAGCACAAATTACTGAAACAGTTAATACTGGCAATTACAGAAAGATCTGTGTATGGGGCTACGTTGCAGTCAGAGAGCTCATTCTAACCTTGTTATTTGCCGAAAGTCCCTGTGAATATCAGAACTGGACCATGGAGCAATGGAAAAGATGGCCTGGTCTGATGAATGCCTATTGATTTCTTGTGAACAGCAGTGTGAGAGTGTGTGGTGCTTACCTGAAGATGTACTATAGGAAGAAGGCAAGCCAGCAGATGCAGTGTGATGGTCAACGTTCTACTGGGGAACACTAGGGCCTGCATTCATGATTTTTAGGATGTTTATTTGACATGTAAAGTCACATCCACCCTTATCCAGAGCAACGTACAATCATTAGTTACAGGGACAGTGCCCCTGTGATCACTTTGTGACTTTGTGTCGGGTTCACACAAGTGTTTTAACCACTATTGTTCTACCACCTACCTAAACATTGAACAGACCAACTACACCCCTTCATGACAGTGGTATACTCTTCTGGCGGTGGCCTTTTTCAGAGGGATAATGTGCCGTAATTGTTCAGAAATAGTTTGGGATGTCAAAGAGTTCAAGGTGGTGACTTGACCTCCAAATTCCACAGATCTCAAACAGACCGAACATCTGTCAGAAGGGCAAACAAGTCAGGTTCATGTAGGCCTCACTTCAGAACTTACAGGACTTTTAAAAACTCTACAGCTAATGTCTTGATGCAGATACCACAGCACATCGTTAGAGGTCTTGTGGAGTCTATGTCTCGACGAATCAGAGCTCTTTGGTGGCACAAGGGGGATCTACACAGTATTATGCAGAGGGTTATGGCTGATTAGTTTATGGCACACCAGTCAACCTTTGGGGTTTGTTAGACAATGTTCGGTCCATTTGTCTGGCCTTCAGACAGCTGATATCATCAGCAGCACTTTTGAATCTGACCATTAGGCCTCACTGTGCCAAAGTCCCAGGCGAAACCAGGGGAGGGATTGGCTCTCCCAAAAACATATGCCTATTATTAAGCCCTGCTTATAGATAATTCATAAAGCATTGCTGAGTGGTTTTCTATCTATAAATAATGTATAAGAAGCTCAAACACACTGTATAAAAAGCAAATTAACATTTAGATTTTAAATCTGTGTTTTATCTGGACACGTTTCAAAATCCACCTTGCAATGAGACTAAGTGCTTATCATGATACTGTATGTGAATTAACCAACCTAGTCAAAGATTTAGTGACGGTGAATAACAATTATTTAATGGTTTATCTAGTGTAATAATGATGTTAGGACTTCACAAGTCTAAACATGCCTTCTTTAACTGTGTTCTGCTAGAACACATGACCTGCAAAGGACAGGTAACATTTGCCAGTCCTCCAAACTATGTAGACACATGTGGTATTAATAATGTTCATATTCACACCTCAACTGTAAATCCTGAAGGCCTCATTCAATCAGACTATAGTGAAAAAGTTTAGAATGTGTAAAGAATGATCCAATTTAATCTTTTCTTTATAACACAGACTGGTCAGTAGCTATGTAAGGACCTTAAATTGTACTTTTTCTCTCTGTGATTCACTTGCATACCCAGGGTTTCAGTTCAGACTGTAATGAAACAGCGCTGAGACAATAAAGACAGTTATTTGATTCAGTCCTGATGTTTGCTAAAGAAACGTTCAGATACCGGCGCAGAAAGACTAAGGAAATGCAGCCCTGTTAAAGGACTTGATAAAAATAACCACCAGGTGTCTTTGTTGTCTTTTTCAAACGCTCATTTAGTGACAGACACAAACAAAGCTGATGGAGTTTGGTTAAAATCACACACAGCTGTGCCCTGGCTTAAATTAGCCCAGAGCAGCGCGGCGTCAGGGGAGGAGAGCGAAATTACACCCTTCAGCTTCATACTCTGGCATTAAACCTCAATTAGAGAGCCACACTGATGTCATCATTATAAGACACGTGACCGCGAGGAACCTGGAGGCCCAATATTCTGAGGCAAGTTTTTCCTCACAAAATGCTCTGATCCCACAAACGATCACCAAATTAAACTCCGCCACTGGAGCCTAATCTACCACAAATACAGAACAACCAATTAAAGCTAATGATGGAAAATAACTCATACGTAACTGCAGGTGTGAAGAGGCAAGTTTAGGAGGTTTATATCTTAGTGGATCTAAAGACTAGGAAAAGATCTAAAAGTATCAAAACGTGTTTTACACTGACCACCTAAGTCACGCAGGTATTTCAAATATAATAATAATTATAATTCACTTGACTATGAGAAAAGAATGTGTACTTTCAAGGTATGTGTCGAGCAAACTCTACCTCAGTTTCATACTAAGCCCATTTCCAACTTTAGCAAGCCCTGTCTCCTGGCTGTAGAGGCCTAGCATTCCCTAGCATGAAATAGTGACTTATTTTTAGCACTCTACTTTCCAACAAAACTTGTTGAGCTACACTTTTCGGACAAGAGCCACATCTGAACTAATTACAATACTGTGCCAAATCTTAGACCAGCTGATAATAAATAAAAAAACATTCACAATCAAACAAAAAAGTGATTGTCAGTGTTATTGTGGTTATTATTTCCAACACTCCCCTCTAGGCAGCTCTATATTTGCATTTTCTACTTGGTCCAGCTAATCAATACTCCATTAAGTTAAATCAGGTGTGCTAGGTTTTCAGCAGTCTTTCAATGGCTGAGGTGCATCAACCGAACATCAAGCACCAAACCAGTGTTTACTGAACCATCTGACAATGAACTGACAACTTTTCTGAAAATGATTTATGGTGCCTTTTGTTGCATTCATGTTTATTTGTACATATTTAAATCGATTATAGCGAATATAAAGCAAAACACATTTGCTGTCCACTACTTGGGCAGTGCTTCACATTTTCTGGCTTTAAAAAGTTGTGAAAATGTCCCGATTGCATCTTTACCTTCTCTGTAACAGGCAGATGCTTTTGGAATGTAGAAGAGCTGGTGTAAGGGGAACTCCCTAAGGGAAATAAAAGTTCTTCTAAATTTGTCTTCGTCCGTTTCTCCTGGCTCTTATTTTGCTCTCCACAGTCAGTGTTGATCTTATTTGGCTTCCAGGAAAGTGAGATAACAGAAAGTCCATTTAAAGTGTGTACATGTTTGCATAATAATATTTCAATAAGGTGAATGGCTAGAGATAGACTTGAGAGATATTATCTTGACACTGACAATCAGATTCACAATGAGGAAATACACAAACGGTCTTCACAATGGTTCCCTAAAAAGTGAACAAAAATACAAATAAGTAATTAAAATGGGGGAAAACATGGACAATAACGATTCTCAGATTAGGGGCTGTGGACGGAGAAAGATTAAACCAAAATGTCCATCAGTTAAGCCGGTTACAGGGTCTGTGTGTGGACTTTCATTTCTCTCCCATTATCTTACTTATCACACTGTAGTGCTGTGGCAGTACTGAATAATTTATAGCGATGACTGAATAATAACCGTTGAGATTCATAACCGAATAATGAGTTGAAGTGGTTAAACAGTCAGCACCTTGCATTGATCCTGTTCACCTTTCGTACAGATACAGCGACCGGGCTTCTCTCAGCATCGAACAATGTGTCTGCTAGTAGCTCTTTGTGGAACGGCTGGTGATTCATGTCTTAACAAAAGGGCTCTGCTCTGTCCATTTGCTCTCAGAGTGCTAACAGCAGACAGCTTTCAGTTCTACACCTCTGTGCGCGTGTGTGTACGCGAGAGAAAGAAAGAGGATCTACAGCACTCTGTGTGAATAATAGATTCAAGCCTGAGGGTTCCCTTTAGCATCGCACTACCTGTCAAAAAGAACAACCTCAGGAGATATCCATTCCCTCCACCTCTCTCCCTTACACTCAGACACACTCTCTTCCACTTTGGGGCTAAATATCCTGCCCCCATCATTGGACAAGCTCATAGAACCTCTGAACAAATGAGCTCTCCATTGAGAATTAGAACATTAATTACATTCTTAAACATAATAGGTGCCACATGGTTATATTTGGTGCACTTCTACATAAAAAAACACTTCTCTTTTACTGAAGAACATTTCAATAGATGCTTTTTACGAATCGGTACATTTTATTGATCCTGGAGGAAGTTGCGACTGCACAGACACTGACACAAAGACAAAAACAACATGAAGTTAAAATAAAAGTCAAATAAATGCTCTGTACAAAATATGCTGTGCTAGATCCACAAAATACTAGGGTCAGCGTTATGTATGAGAGATGTTCTTAAGATTACAGAACCTCAACATAATGTAAAGGTTCTACAACCAAAGTTTTTAATCAAGAGCCATGTAGGAAACAGAGACAGAGCTGATGACTGAACCTGATGAAACAGATTTTTAAAAAATGAATGAGCAAACACCAGCACTCAAAACTTGACCACAGAAACATCCCACCCGAGGCGAAACACAGCTCACAGTGAACATCTTCAGTACTTCTTCCCATGAAACTACACACGGATTTAACTAGCCGGCTCACCTGAGGGGACACAACCTAATTAGTCAAATAAGGTCTTGGAGTAAACTACCCAGCAGACTCCCTCAGGGATGCTATTTGAATAGAGCTGGTCAAAAACAAGTAAACTTTGGTTGATTAATCCTTCTTTAAAATTCTCTCTCCCTCCACCTCATTTTCATTTTTGCCTCCTCCCGGGGGTAGGAGATGAAGTGGGCCAGTAAATGAAAAGATACCCTGCAGAACAACCAACCCAAGCTAGGAAGCATCATCCAACCAGGAGAAATAGGGCCGGCTACAGATCAAACCAGCGCGAGATTGGGTGGTTCTGGGCACAAGACATTCAGCCAGGAGGCCAAAAGAAGAGAAGAGAGGACTGGAAGACAGAGGTGGGTGAGAGCAGAGCAGTGTAGGGAGGAGAGGATCTTTTTAAATTGATCCCATAGAGACCCTCAAGGTTTCATGTTGGAATCTGGATTAAGCTCCTGAACAAATCCCAGGATGTGAGGTAAGATGAGAGAGATAGAGAAACAGGGAAGGGGAGGAAATAAGAAGAGCAGTAAGACAGAAAGAAAGACAAACCCTCTGGCCAGGGAACCTGCTTACTGAGAAAAAACTAGGTTAAAACTTCATCAACATTGAAAATCATCCAAGGCTGAAAAGTTTAGAACTTTTTCAAAAGTGTAACAGTTAAACATTGCCACAGTGTCACGCTCAAACAAAGTACCCGTCTAACTGGAGAACTAGGCAGGGAACAGGCCTGTGTGGCATTAGCATAATAACTTCAAGAATAATGATCATTCAGAAGCGCTACACCCAGCAGTATTTGAAGATGTGAGAAAACCTCAGTCAAGCTTGGCATTATTAAGCTTCTCATTATTAACCCAGATGTATTAACACCTGTTCATATCCCTCATCTCGGTTATCCCAATGCTAAAAACTGCCATATCAACACATTCAGAGCATTAAAAAGGTCACATTGGTATTAAAGACTTCTGACAAAATCCTCTACAGGAATAGCAAGACTTGTGAACTCTAAGAAAAAATAAGAGAGAAAAAGTGCACATAAGTAAATCTCACAATTAGTAGTCCTGTAGGTGGAGCACTACCTCCTACAGAGAAACAAGTCCCATCTCATGAGATGTGTAAGAGTGTGTGCATGTGTGTGTATTTGTATAAGTGAGAGCACATACGTATGTGCATGTGTGTGTGTGCACGCATGTGTGTGCGCGCGCCTGTGCATGTGAGTGTGCGAGAGTGCGCGTGTGTGTATGAGTGTGTGCACATGTGCGTGTACCGGTATATTTGTGTGAGTGAGAGAGTGGGTGCATAAGAGTGTGTGCGTGTGTGTATGCGTGCGTGTGTCAGTCAGAGATACTGGAATGATTGGCAGTTCTAAAATCCCTCACCTAAAGCCCGCTCGCCCCCTCAGGTTCTGTTACACCACAAACTAACCGAAATGCCGACGCCTCGTCTTCTTACTCAGCAGTGGGTCACGGGTGTTGCCTCCACGTTTAGCAGCAGCTCAGCCTCGGGGTTGGCAGCGAACAGCTACCGCCAGGCCTCCTGCTGCACACCTGTGATGGATGACCAACACTGGGCATGAATAACCAAAGCAACTTCATAAATTATCCAATCGCTGCTAATATCATTAAAACATAAACCCAGCCCACCGCTTTCCAGCCGCTCACCGCCCCCACCTCCCTCCCCTCTCCCCTGAGCCAAGCTTATTTCTGCTGACGTCTCACTTACGCTCAGAAATTACTGCACAGATCCACATCCCCGTTTAACTATTTAATGCTTGACACCCCTTTCAGCTTAGTCCTCTCCTGATTCCACTTATTAAATTAAGCCGCATGGAAACACGGCGGCGGAAAGACATCTCCTGTTAGCGATTAGCCACAGGTGACCTTCCTGAACAGCCGAGGGACTTAGCACACTTAGCGTAGCCAATTGATTGCTGCCAAAAGGGGCCTCGTCATAATGGACAATTTTCAACTTTAGAAAAAAAAAATGAAGGAGAAATGAAGAGATGGAGGCCACTAGAGTAGAGAAGCAAAAAAAATGAATACAGACAGACACAGGGGAGGAGTGGAAGAAAGGCGTACAACGAGAGGAATCAATTACTGCTTTCAAAAAAAAAATGCCAATAGACACACAGTCATTGACATGAGATTTTAACCCAATGAGAAAGCCAACAGTGTGTTTCTTTCAGAAGACGAGGCAGACAGCAGGACTGAGGGTGGCAAAAAAACCCAAAAAAAACGTGGGAAAAAAAGAAAGAAAAGACGAATTCTCAGGTAGAAAGTGGAGGCCTCAGGAACAAACGCTGACTCATGTCCTGTTACACATTTATGTCCTTGTTTTGACAGTGTGAGGTGAGTTACAGCGATTTCCTGACTGGTTTAGACTCTACAAACACACAAGTACACAGTCGCTACTCTGTTTACCGACTGGTTGAGGCATTTGTCATTCGCCAGTCATTAACTGGGGTTCAGCTGAAATTGCATTCGCGTTTAATTGCAGCGCGTCTATAAATTTGATCCAATGTCTCCTCTCAGCTCTGCGCCTCTCTCGGCATGTTCAGACTGATCGATCCATGTTTACCCGCCGCGTTCGGGAACACATTGATGATCGTATTCCATTCGTTCCCTGGTTTCTGATGATGTCTCTCTTTTTCACACCCTTATACAGATGAAGAACTGGGTAGTCAGGAAGGACCCTGTATTTAAGTCCTTCCGTTTATTCTACCTATTCTGGAAGTAAAGCCAAAGCCAAGGCCCCCCTGGCCATCCAGCCGTCCTGACGGCATGTCCGCCCTCCCCGCGGTGAGTGAGGGGACAGGAACTGCACAGGAAGAGCCAAAATCGCACACATTCAACAGAAAAGAGACTTTAGAAATTGAAAGAGCACAGGAGAGAGAGAGAGAGAGAGAGAGAGAGAGAGAGAGAGAGAGAGAGAGAAACAACAAAACAGCTAGTGTTTCCAGAACTGCTTTAAAACAACCTCCATGAACACATCCATTCACATTAACAAAGCAGAATACAAAGCTCTCTCTCTCTCTGTGTCCTCCTATGAGGCTTTATTTAGCCGTGGGAGCTGGGAGGATATCCGTTGGGTGGCGGCCACTTCCTGTGTGAGACCACAGGTTTGGTCATGGGTTTGTGTAGCTGTGTTCAGAGACAGGTAACACGCAGTGCAATCCACTGCAGAACCTATTGTGCCGAGAGAGAGAGAGAGAGAGAGAGAGAGAGAGAGAGAGAGAGAGAGAGAAAGAGAGAGAGAGAAAAAGAAAGAGAGAAAGAGAGAGAGAGAAAGAGAAAGAGAGGGAGAGAGAGAGACAGAGAGAGAGAGAGAG
>JBBPDE010000107.1:33140778-33151229 GCA_037974605.1 Nannopetersius ansorgii
GTGTGTGTGTGTGTGTGTGTGTGTGTGTGTGTGTGTGTGTGTGTGTGTGTGTGTGTGTGTGTGTGTTTAGCGTGCATGTTAGTGAGGACAGTGAGGAGGAGACGGAGCGACCTGCCGAGACTAATTAGCTTCTCAGCTTTAGCTGGAAAATTATGCACATGTGAAGTGACACTATTAGCAAGGACAAGAGCCCCTCTGACACCAGAGAGAGAGAGAGAGAGAGAGAGAGATCGGGTGGGCAAGAAGGAGGGCGAGAGAGAGAGATCAAGATACAGAGAGAGGAAGGGAGAGAGAGGCACAGAGAGAAGGAGGGGGGGGGATAGAGAGTTTGATTTATGTTCAGCTATTTGCAACAATTCCAAATGAAATTGTCAGACTTTCTATTCTAATGTGTTAAATTATCTCTCAGCATGATCTCTGACATGGCCTGACTCAAAGGAGGAAGAGAGAGAGAGAGAGAGAGAGAGAGAGAGAGGGGAGAGAGAGAGAGAGAGAGAGAGAGAGGTGGAATGAAGGTCTATTTTGAGCTGTTTCCAAATTGTCAGCATTTTTCTTCTAATGTGTTTAATTAGCATTTAGCTTAGTCTCATTTTAGGTGCTCGTGATGAGTGAAAGGCTTCAAAGCTGGTTACACCGACAGCTCGGCTGATACTCAGAGTTTAGTATCGGTACAGGAGAAGAAAAGATATCGAATTGCGCCGCCTCTGGCTTTCACTGTAAAGGTCCTGACGGCACCGACAGGCCTCACCGCTCGGCTCGGCCAGAGGAGAGTCACCCACGTGTTTGTGGTTATAAATGAGAGAGCTGAAGCGTGTGCCCGTTAAATGCAGGGCGCAGCGGGTTACTGTGACTAGTTCTCCATTATCGGAGTCTCCTGGGAACGAAGCGCCCCCTGCAGGCCGGAGCAGGTTCTGCGATGGGCCTTCTGCAGGCTGCGTCTGGTCAATCATGCGGAGAAGAAGAAATCATGGTGTGAGAACAGACGCTCCCCTGGAACACACAAGCATTCCGCTCAAATAGGTAGCGCGGAGGTGTGTGGTAACTGGCTTTTGTTTGATGTGATGGCTCCATCTTCTTGTGGTTAACATGTGTGTGTAAGAAAGAGAGAAGAAAATGCAGGGTGGGGATGTGGTTAAGGCTGTGACTGTGTTTGTGTGCGTGTATGAAAGGAATGCTGAAGTAGGTATGCCTGTGTGGTGTAGACTAAGCGTCGTCCAGAAGGGTTTTGTTGTGTTTTTCTTTTCTTTTCTGTGGTGTCTTTATGACTGGAGCAGAATGGAGTTGAAATGCACAGCTCTGCATATGTGCGTGTGTTTCTTTATGTGTGTGTGTGTGCATGTGGGGCTCTTGGTCGTTTGTTTATAGCTGGAGTGAAGGGTGTAGCTTCATTCCTACCCCTGCTGCTACTGTGTGTGTTGTTATAACTGTTGAACAATGTACCGAGCTTCAGTCCTACAGTTCGCCTCACAGTGTAGAGAGTGGGGCTGCACAATAGGACATCCTTTAACCTTATCGTGATTGTCTCTGCAGTACTGATACAACAAAAGCTGCTGTATGCAAATGAGCATTTGACCAATCAGTGTTTTCGACACTGTTGATGGATCACAGCAACATGTGTTTTGATAAATGATTTTTCCAATTTTTTACCAAAATATATTGCGAACGCTTGATATATTGAAAGGAATAACAATCGCAAACCCAAAAAAATAATCAATTCAGATTTACATTCTCAAGGAATCAGCTTTATTTTTAGTCAACATTCTAAATACTATTTAGGCGATCTGTAGGTAATTCTGAGTAATTCTGAGTAATTACTAAATTACTCAACTGCTCTTGATAGCCTTGGTAATGAAAAGTAAAACCTGTATTAGAAATGTAAGCCCATGCCAGTGTCCATGATTTTTCCTGGGCCTGTCTGGGTAATGCTGTCTTTAAAGGTCCCCTAAGTTCTAGGTATTAACCAGTGCTGTGATCCAAACTCCAAATTACTAGAAAATAATTTTACGTGTTGGTAAGTTCCAAAACAGTCTGACTAAATTACTCTGAAATACCCAACAGATTACAGTTATTAGGCTAAAAAATTCTCATAATTAGTTAGAAGAGCAAGGTGCACCACGCTAGATCGGAAAATTGGAAAACACCTCCAAGACCTGGCACAGCACACAAGGATTCAGTTTCATTTCTTGGTAATAAACAGGTACAGACTGTGTGGGACTCTTTCTACTTTCTCTTTTTATTCAGGGTAACCACCCAATTTTCTCAACATAAATACACAGTTCTGTGCAGTTTGTAAATCACGCTTTCTCATTTAATACACATTTTACTGTGATTTAGTTGGGCTTTATTGGAAGTTACCATTATGGTACCCAACATAATGAATATTACTTTGGAGACTATTACACATGTAGAGCATTTAGGGCTGTAAAAGTGTTACCATGTGTGCCCCATATGGACAAAAGACGCCTGACCATTACACCAACAAGGACTTTAATGATTTTGTATTCGAATACATAGACTTTAACAGGTGTTTCCCAATACTTGTGTCCACTTATCAGCTGTATCAGTTTGGGAATATTAGACTTGACTATAATTTATTAAACATCAATTTAATAAAGCATGTGTCACGGTTCGGCCAGCAACCGTTAGGGGTCGCTGTTTTGATTTGGTTTTTTTCTTCTGTGTTTCTGGGCTTTTTATTTTGACATTTCATGTCTGGTTTTACTCATGTGTCACATGTTTTGGTTTTTCACCTGTTTTGTGTTTGTTTATTGATTATGTCAAGTATTTAAGTTCTGTCTGGGTGTCCCACAGATGTCTGTCCATCACCTCATTTATGTTGTATCCTGTTTTCATGTTCATGTTAAATAAAGAAACCTGAGTTCATGGATGCCTGCCAGCCTGTCTGTCCCTGCTGCCCCCGAGGTAAATCACGGACGCGGGGTCCTCCCGTCGTCCGTGACAGCATGCACTCATTGGTCTAGTCATGCTGAAATCTGGGATGTCAATATTGAATCAGTTGTAAAGAACTGTAATTGAATTAAAAGGTCAGATTTACACCCTGGTACCCACTGCAGCTGCACAGAGTTCCAGAGAAGGCCTTATTTATCTGAAGGGATGGTTGTTACCACCAAAAAGGCCTGTAATTCCACAAATGGCCTTTAATATCTGGTTTTCTTTCTTTCTTTTTTTTTTCGGGCAACTCTTTGCAGATTAGCCTCGCTGCTGTGAGTCGCCCGTGTGGTTCTGTGGAGTGTGTGGTAATGAAGGTAGGAAAAGCTGACACACCGAGCTGTCGCCATGACTGAGCCACTCTGGGAAAGTGTTATGATTGGACATTCCTGGCATAGCTTCGCTCCCCAGGGCAGGACGAGCAAACTGCAGCCGCGGCCCTCAACCGCTGACCCAACAGGAGAAAAAAAAAGATTTTCCCTTTGAAATTAAAATGGGCCCAAAACACAACAACGTTTGTAATGAAAACACCATTATGAAGCATTAAGGTCTTTTGGAGCTCTTGCACCATGTGTTTTCTCAACACCGCTGAAGGTAAAGCTGCAGGTAAACTGCCACATCTGCTGAGCAGTGAGAACAACAAGGCTCCAGGAGGCCAACCTGTCCGTCACGCTGGAATGGAAATCCCTCTGCAATTTAACGCATTTGTACCTCCCCTCGGGCTTCCCTATCACCGTTAACTCTTACCAGTGAATTTCCAGGCGATGGACTGGCTGTTTTTTAGCATCGGCCATGCCGACTCATTTGCACTGCAGGGGCTGTTAGGCATGCTTATAGAGGAACAGTGGGGTTCTAGTCAGGAACACAGGTCTCAAAACTGCTGACATAAGGTCAGATTTCATCTCTCAGACTCTTATAATGACAGTTATATTAACAAACAGCAAAACTTCATATCATTTTAGAAATGATTTAACGAACATTGAGTGTCAAAGAAGTGCACCACCTGTCAGGAGTTTATTTCTACAGTGCTGTGCAAAAGTATTGAGACACCCCTCATTTCTTTATATTTTGCTTTGAATCATCTTGTTGCTGAAAAAAATACTGTTTGATGCCTGTCAAGCTGTTTTATCGTTGGCGTGTGGGAACAAATGTTTCACTGCTAAAGATACAAGGAGCCGAGATAAAGTATATACATAAGTCATTGTGTGGCTTCACAAACAACTGATATGAGACATTGTTGATAGTGATACCCAGTATTTTTCAATTGTTGAATTGAAATGTCAGTCAAATCTAAACGTGTTCTGATGTCCGTAAATTTTTAAAGCAATTGAAGCAGTTTCGCTGAGAATAAAGCTGAGTGTTGTAATGTAAACAGTGTTAATCTGGAGCTGTTTCAGGCTCACTAAACGTTTTCAGTTACTGTGAAAATCACACTCTGATTTCAGAGGAAATTCAGAGAGTTTTGATGGACGCCATGTCAGCTGTCAGTAAAGTTTCAGAGGAACCAAAACAGTCATGAGTTCCATAGACTTACAGCGAAACGCCACACCTAGTAATGATTTCACACAAAACAGATGCTAACACTTGCTAATCGATTTCTCATCATCACTGAAGAGCCTGATGGATGGAAGCGATGGACCCAGTATTACAGTTAAGGAATTGCTTACAAAGGATATATACAATATTTCTTTTATATACTTCATAATTTGGCCGTGACATTTCTTCTTTTTCTGTCCAGTGGTGTTGAGATCTTTGTTTTAAACATATTGACATTCTTGTGGTAACAAAAACTCGCAAGAAATTCAAAGCTCAGCTTAATGCCAAATCAATACCTCTCATCTGATTTTCTCCAGTGTCTTTTATCTTTAGTGGAAAATTTTGGATGAATCAATTCACTGTCGTAACAGCAGCCCTCTTGGTATTATAATTAGCTCATGAGTATCTGGGTCTAGACAGTGTATGTTTTTGGATCTGGACATGTGTGTGTGAGCCTGTCTAGGCGCTCTGTTGGATTATGCAGGTCCCAGGTTGGGTGGCATTTATCGGAGAGCCATGACAGGTGTCGGCCCGTAGGCCTGAGGCTTTAATGGGCACCTGAAATGCAGAGACTTGTGTTGACTTTCATTTGGAGCTTCAGAGAACAAATCAGGGTGGAGGCCTTCGGGGAACAGACTGCAATCAGATGTATAAAGAGGGAAGAGAGTGTGTTTGGCCATTTTACATTCTGTTAAACTGATGAGTAGTTATTGCTTGTGTAGAAGCACCAGTTTGGTTGACTAGTTACTGCAATTTGAAGCAATTTCAGACTGATGGTATATGATACATACAACAGGCAATAACATAGTTCCCCCGTGGTGGTTCCTTTCTACTGATAAATAGTAAACGCAATCAAGTAACTGTTCACGTACCAAGTGGATCTATATGGAAAATTTCCGGTTTGTGTCCAGTTTGTCTAGTTGCGATGTAATGTAGGAAAATACAATTAACTGGCAACTCACTGGCAATAAAGGTACAATTTTAGATTTTCTGAAACCTTCACAAAGAGCTCAGAGGGGCTTCATGATATAGACAAAATTCATTATTGTTATCATTCTGCTTCATATTGTTATTACAATTCCTGCTAATTTAATAAAGGGCACATATCATCACTTTTCTGGAATTAAAGAGGATTGAAATGTTTCAAATTTTACATTCTCTCCACATCCATACAGTCTGTAAACAGACACTACATTGCAACAGCCTGTTTTCAAATCATAGCTTTTGTGATTTACATAAACCTTATTCGGCCTTTTACATAAACCTTATTCGGCCTACAGCAATTTAGCTCCACGCATTCATTTTGACTAAGCAGAGACTAATATCGCGATATGGTTTCTGTACGATATATTGTGCAGCCCTAGTGCTCATTGTGCACAGTAGTGTTTCTACTGTTTGGTCTCATTTGGTTGGAGTAAATGTATCCTGTTTGTAGAGCTCTGTGAGGCTGAAGCTCTGCTCTGAGAGGGATAGTCACCTCTATGCTGTATTGGAAAAAAAAAACCTGTCATGTGTTTTTGTTGTGTTTGCTAACATTCTGTTGTGACTTCCCATTTCATGCTGGTAATTAGTGCGGTGCCTAATGACCCCAGTTTTCCACTGGGGCTCTGTAACGGTCTCTATGTTTGTCACCAAACTAATGTTGGCCATTTCTCTGCTCATTGGGTGTTTGTTTAGTCACTTTTCCTGTGTGCCGCTCCCGCAGGCAGTAATGAAACCTCTCAGGTGTGACAGCGGAACAGAGCTTGTGACGGTTTGTCACGGATCACTCCCACCGAGCCCACCCTGCGCGAGCCCCTGGGTGATTTTTTGCTCCTTCTTGCTTGCTTTGGTGTAGTTTTAACTGTTTAAATATTGGAATAAGGCAAGCTCAGCAAAATATCAGATAAAGTAGAACGAATAAACTTCATGCATCATAAATTGAACTTGATAGGAGCCAATCAAATGCAATTGTCATGAATAAATGCAAGTATTAAGCAGTTTTAATTGGACTAGCATTATTGTTGTGGGCGTGGCCATGAATAGAAATGAGACTCCATTAAACATGGCAAATCAGACTTTTTTTTAAACATAAACAAAGCAAGTTACTAGCAAGAACACTTCATAATAAGCCTAATCATGTATGTATATCAATACTCTAGATTCATACATTTCATTGTTTTAAGGGCTACATGTTTTATGTTGAGGCTTTTACACATATCGATCTAATTCAACAAAATCTTTCATTAACGTTAACCTGACACCCAGAACAGTCAGATGGAAAAATTACACATAAAAGAAAGGAAATGTTGGAACTTAGTCAGTGGAGAGAATACAGAGTGGAAGGGAAGAGGACAGAATGATGAAAGGAGTGTGGAAGAATACAGAGAGCAGACGGAGTCAGGAAGGAAGCCTCAGCTGTGGTTCCTTGCCAGAGCATGGAATGTGAAAGGGTTGTCTTTCAAAGATATTTGTTTTTTTTTTTTTTAAATATGCCAGTGAAGTTCCCTACAACTTTAAAGCATTGGGTGAATGAATCATGTTTTTAATGCAAGCTGGGAACTCACTAATACATTTTAGTATATTGTAAGACAAACCACCATAGCGATATGCAGCACTTTAATTGCAATAGGATTTTTCCATATTGTGCAGCTCTTGTGCAGCTCTAATTCAGAATAAATAGAGACAGAGAGAGAGAGAGAGAGAGGCAAAACAAATGTAGTGTTGGCTAAATTTGCTTACAGTGGTAAAATAACGAGAGAACAGGGCAGAGGGGGAGAACAGGCCTGGAAAAGAGCGTGTTAGAAAGAGTGAAAGCACAAAAAAGCACAAAATCAGCTTAATGTAAATGTACTAGATAGGGCCAACAGTGCAGAGATATGGTGTGCGTATGTGTGTGTGTGTGTGTGTGTGTGTGTGTGTGTGTGTGTGTGTGTGTGTGTGTGTGTGTGATATTCCGCTTGGTAGCAAAGCCCTGTGCTGCCTTTGCGCCTCTTAGAGGAAAATTGATTTGGCCGGGCCAGAGAGAGAGAGAGGTACTTAGATGAATGGAAAAGAGGGTTGAGATGGAGGGGGCCGGGCTGGAAAGAGTGTGTGGGTAAAGAAGATGGAGATACTTTGGCACACCTTCAGTTCTTCGGCTGCCTGCTTGGGGATCCCACACATCTGCCTGAATGAAGACCCTTATTCACGCTTTAATCAGGCTTAAACTTGAATACAGCCCAAGGACATTCTTCCTGAGTCTGACTCAACCCACAGCACCAGTCCGAACCCACCAATCACATCCCAGCAGCAGGTAGTCAGAATTCTATCTGAACACGACCTGAACCCCACCACCACCAGCCAGAGGCCGAATAAAAGTCCCCCTCCTAAATCAAACCAACAACAGGCTTCATTAGATCATCAGTAAACACAATACAATCAATTATTAAGCCTCCAGTCTTGTTCAAAGTCCACTTCAACACATCTGTTCATCAATCAAAGGCTTCCAAAGAATTGGAAGTCTGGAAAAAGCTACATAATCTGTTGTTTTCATGGTGGTCGTCAACAGTATGCGGCAGGTAAAACCCGTTTGCAGTAATGTAGAGAGAAAAACCTAAAACCGCCATAACTGCAGGCCAAAATCCTTTAAAGGTGGCAGACGGCGCTCTGAGAAACCTGAAACGTAAAATTAGAGTATGTCCTGAGCCCAACAAATATTGAAGAAACCCGACCGAGCCACGCTGTGAAAACAGTGGGGTTCTGTCAGGTTCAGAAAAATATTTCACCTTCTAATTGACACCTCTCTTATTATGACAGAACACTTTCGCTTCAACTTTCCGCTGCCTCTGCACTTTCATGCTCTGATTTTGAGAAACAGATCGCCAGGCGTTATAAGGGAGAAATAGCGTGACTTTTATAGTATAGCACCACCGCTCTGTCTGTATATCCCACTCCTTTAACAAGCCGGAAGACCACAGGAGTGGAGGGTGTGAGCTTCAGTGGAGAGACTGTTTTCGTTGTAAATGCATTATCAAGGCTCACCCACTCACTTATCTTAAAGCTTTGCTATCGCACGCTCGCACACAGGCAGGCCGCGGCAGACGGGCCTACATGCTCTCCTTCCTGCAGGCGGTGTGTTTGAACATCCGCATTCACACTCATTTTCTTTACTGTTGTGTTCTTTAGGGCCTGTAAACAGGAATTGGAAGATTTTCCAAGGTGGTGAAGATGTGAATTCCGTCTGTCACAAACGCCTCCGTCCTGCTTTACACCCAGCAGGACCTGTAGGCTGTGTGTGTGTGTGTGTGTGTGTGTGAATTTAACAGTTAAAATCCACTCTGCTTTGGAAGAGCATTATGCTTTCTGCCTTTTTTCAAAGCTAACAGGTAGTCGTGGAGGCAAAATCTCATTTTATACCAGTGAATCTTAAAGACACACATATATATATATATTATAATTATGTTATATTGTTTTAATGAGCACACAACAGGAGCACAAAAACTATGAATAACTATTTTTTATTAACATTTTTAAGAATGTTTTGGAATAAATACAAGGGAAAAAACGTTGACAGCCTACATCTATAGAGATGATGCAGCTTTTATAGGCTGGTTGTTGTTTACATTACTTGATGAAAATCTGTTATTATAATCCATACTGCTGCTCTGTTTGTTCTGACAGTATGCTAGATAAAGAAAGGGGACTCATGATGGAATTTTAGGGCACTGATAACCATCATATATCCCACCCCTGGGTTCCAGAGGACGTTTGAGCATATCTTTTATTTCATTTTAAGGTTATGCTTCACAACCTTGGTGTCTCTCGCCCTCTCTCACTCTGCTGACTCTGGTTACGAATCTGACTCTTTAAGCTTGATTTATTCTGCCGGTATTAGTGGCTGTGTTCAGGCAGCACTTACCTTAACGAATGAGAACTCGTTAGGCCAGACTACCGCTCCGTCATTCGCTCTTCTAATAGAATGTCACGTCACGCTGAGCCAAGCACACTCACTCCTGCACACACACACACACACCACACACACAAACACGTGCATGTCCACACACACTGCTAATTAAGGTCGTCTGGCTGGCTACAGGAAAATCAATGCTGCTTACCCTTATCTATCGTCCCCTCAGGTGTACAGCGCAGAGATGGAGGTCACTCACTTCTCCTTTTATGGTCAAAAAAAAGGAAAGAGACATTAGTGGCATTAGTGGTCGGGCAGAAAAGGGTGAGATCAGATGTGTAATGATAAAGAAGCAGCTCCAGGTTTTTAGGAAGCACAGTTTCAAAAGAAAATGCCCACTAAGCTTCTAAGGAGACTTGTCAACGTCTGGTCAAATTTAAAATTCACTTCAGTAAAAGCCAGTATCCCTAAGACTTTACGACACCATGAAAACTGACATAAAAGCCTTTATGAAGGATTATTCCAATAGCAATAGTGGTCATAAGCCTTTATAAATGTTACAGGTTTGTTTCAGACGTGGAAGGTTTATGTAGTCATTTAGCCTCACAAATACTGGTCTTTGGAGTCTGTTGCTCCAAACTGTCTTGCAAATTTCAGAAAAGCAAACAAATTCTGTGTCAAAAAATGTCTTCGAGAATCGTGTCTTTTGATCCCTATGGCCCATTCTTATTGGTTTAGGAGTGCAACGCTCTGGTTTGGGATGCGTGTTTTGAATGGGGCGTCAGTCTTTGATGACTAACAGAAGTTCTGAAATGATGAATACGAGCCCCTGTGACAGTGTTTGACGGTGTTTGGTACAACCGCATGCCTCAGAACCTGATTTGCCTAATTAGGCTTCCTTCTTAGTTAAGTATGAGGGCTCATTAGTGAAGTCGGGATAGCACATCTACCTCTGCAGCTCTTGATCAAGTTATGAATGTGAATTCTAATGTAAACTGAAAACCCTTCACTGTGACTCTTCATTAATCTGTGTGTGTGTGTGTGTGTGTGTGTGTGTGTGTGTGTGTGTGTGTGTGTGTGTGTGTGTGTGTGTGTGTGT
>JBBPDE010000107.1:33217752-33229318 GCA_037974605.1 Nannopetersius ansorgii
CATTCTTCCATCTGCACTACAGTGAGAGCAGAGAACAGCAACAAGCCCCCAAACCCAGGGAGGGATTTCACAATTAGTCAGATAACTTGAGTCGAGTCTGCGTTTATTTATGTAGTCCATTATCGAATGGAATAAATGAAGCATAAAAACAGAAAAAAAATAAAATAATGCACATAAATATTTGTTCAGTTTGTATTTTTTTATCTGTACATTTTATTATATTTGTTTAGGTTTTCCAATTAGTTTTTAATTTATATTTAATTTATATTTCACTACATGTACTTGTATAACTATGTATTTCACAAATAACTAATAAAATAAGATTAAAAGTGCAGTGGAAGTGCAGATATATAAAAGAAGGTGAAAGAGAATTGTGAGGTTTTCAGTTGTTTTTAAAACTGTAGTTTGTACAGATCTGATATTTATGAGCAATTGGTTGGACAGCATAGTGAATAAACACCATTTCACCATGTTTAGTTTCAGCTCTTTTCACCACAAGTTGACCAGCTCCTGCAGATCTAAAAGACTCACCAGGATTATGTAAATCAAACATGCAAGAGGTGTATACAGGGCAAGAACACTCCTACTGAACAATTCTGACAGGGTTATCCATCTAACTCTTAATCTCCCACTAAACCTTTGTGTTACTATGAACCAACAGGTTGCTGTCTATAGCCCACAGAGAGGACTGGAATCCAGAAATGTCCCCAAGATAGAAAGTTCTCATAAAGTTCCTCCAAACCACAGAGGGTATAGCTGGAACGTAGTGAATCCAAACATTGTTTCCTTCGACTGCAGGCCTCTAAGCTCTTACTGTTTGTGTTTGAAAGCCTGTTTAGTTGTGGTTTGCAATTATTTTAATACACTCAGACAGAGAGAGACAGCCAGGGTCTGATCACTCGGAGCCCCTGACTGAGAGCGATGTGGTGCATCACAGGGTGCATCACAGTCTGCTGCAGAACGGGGAGATAAGAGTCCGGTAAAGTGTGTACAAGTAGTGCTGCACAATGCATTGTTAGTCAGGATTCTGGCCTTTGCGTCAGTGTCATCTCAAAAAGATGAAATACGGAAAAGAAACACTAAAACCCAGTTAGTCTGAATGCTGTAAACATGTTACCCACAAAACTAGAGCTGTCCTTATCGTGCACATCCACTAACGCAAGCTGCAACGCATTACAGGGTGGAACACGACTAAATCATGAAAACTCAAGAAGCAAAAGCCCTGAGCTGGCGGTTTCCGGCACGCAGCATATTTGAGAAGGAGGATTCTTTTGAATCCAAGCTCAAAGACGGAAACACATGGAACTTCCTGTCATACTGAAATAACAGCACATGCCTTGATGATGGACTCAATTCCTCAATATCCTGCATGACAACGTGGCGCTGAGTCCTGAAAGGGGATTCCTAAAACTTCATTTCACATCTGTCGCACTCTGGCTGCAAAGTGCCTAAAGACACAAGGAGCCTAAATAAAGGAGCTCCTCCCACTCAGCATTCAGCACCACCAGTATACTGATCACCGCCTGATCATCTGGAATCACCTGCTCCTGTTTCTTCACTTGTTCAGGACTTAGATTAGATGGTCTTTGTTCTGCCTGAATGATTTCTACGTAGATCACTGTGTGACTTAAGCAACAAATGTTCCTCTGAAACTGGTCTGGTTCAGCGACTGGACTGAAGATTGGGGACTTTGAAACTGTTCAAAACTACATTAAAAATACAAGACAGTCTGCATCTTTGTATATTACTGTGCAAAAGTCTTGAGCCATCCTGCTGTTCAACACACTTTGCTTTTAACATTTTTGTTTTAATTGTATTTACGTTTTAATTAGGGCTTTGTTATGTCTTGGTTTAACATTGTGGTACATTACAATATCACCACTTCATCTGTAGTTACTTCACTTTGAGAGAAAGTGAAATGACTACAATACTACAAACTAACTATGTATAAGAAAGATTACTTGTTTCCATATATATTTTAAGGAAATACTGTAAAATACTGTAAACAGACAGAGAGGACAGAGTGACGGAGAAAGAGAGAGGGAGAAGCGCCTAGATTTGCATAGACTGAAGAGTATCTGTAGCCGTAAATATCAATACAACTGTTGATTTTGTTACACCTGCAATTTGCATTACGGCCTTAATTTGCATTATTTGCCTCACCGCCGAAACTCTGGCTTTTGATGAATAAATGCTTTGTATAAACTGCACCAATATAATAATAGACTAATTCTCAGTAATTAAAATGAAAATGTTTTAGTTCTGCTGATGCTTCATGATGATGATCTTTCTGAGATGCATCTCAGCTTTTTCCTTTTTAGAATATTAGAACAGCACTTTGAGCTTTGAATGTAATAAAATGAAAAAAAAAAGGAGGAAACTAAAGCGATATTAAGAAGCCTATTAAATAGATAATTGACAACAAAAAATTCAAAACTGCACACATTGTGTTTTACCGTTTACAGTTACAGGTACAGTTAAACTAATAAGCAATTATGTAACAGTCTTTCATCTTTTACCATTTGTGTCCAGTAGCAGACAAACCATCATCATCTTCCCATCATCCTCCGTTTCTGATGTGTTTAAAGCTGCTGAAGCTAAATATGAAGCCCAGCTGCTCCAATGAGTCTTCTGCTCTATTTCTTTACTGTTCTCTCTGGCTGGCTTTTGCTCCAGTTATACTTAACCCTGCAGAAGCAAAAATACAAATGTGCACTTTTGCATCTCCCTCCCACTTTCCAACACACACATACACACTCGCTTGATAGGAAGTGAAGAGGCCGCACCGCCCTCCTCGTCTCTGGATGAATCAGACACAGTGATGTTTACTACACCAAACAACAAACAATCATGTTTCATTGCATAAATAAAAACATGCATATTTAATGAAATCTAATAGAATATTTAACTCAATCAAATGCAAAACTGCTGACCAGTGGTTTGCAAGATGTGGAGGGTCTGGTTGAGACACAGTCTTACGCACACACACACACACGCGCGCGCGCGCGCGCACACTCTCTTAAAGCACAGCTGCAGTGAAATGATTACAAAACACAACATCTTTCATTAAATGCCAAAACAGAAAAACTGTTTAAAACAGAGTTTTGTGTGTGTCGGTGTGTGTGTGTGTGTGTGTGTGTGTACAGACACGCAAGTGTTGCTTTGAAATGATTCATTAATTTTGGATTTTAAATTGTGGATGCAGTGTGCCTGTTGCCTCGGAGACATTTTTTTGGATTAGCTGATGCAAATGAGCTCCTCTGTACTTATTACACACACACACTTTGGTTGTGTGATAAACAGGGCTGGTGAGAGTTTGGCCCAATCTGAGGGACCCCTTGTTCTGCAGACACTCCATCCCATCAAAATATTATATACGCTAAAAAAAGGTTTAGGTTGTGGAAGTGCACTTATATCATAATTTGATCTTTTTTACTTTTAATTGTTAACACATGGCTTGGAGTTTTCAAGAAAATGCACTGCTAAAAAGAATTTTCAAATGTTGTTTAGTTCATTATGAACACTTTTTCAGTCAATAAGCAATTCAAATACTGATCTTGAAATTATTGGAATTCTGATTTTTCCCTTAAATCAAGCAGCCGTGGTCCTCACACTTAAACAGCTATGACTCCCTCTCTGCCTGCAGCTCCTCCTAGTGACCACTAGGAGGCTATGTGTGTTGACTGAATGATGTGGAATCATTTCAAACTTGACAATAAACTACTTTCCTCATCGCTCTCTCTCACACACACACACGAAAACTTGCAGTGAGTGTGTGTGCATGTGTTCATATACTGCATAGTACCTTGAGCAGATGCATAAAAGAGTTACAGAGAGAGATAGAGAAAGAGACAGACAGAGAGAGAGAGACAGACAGAGAGAGAGACAGACAGAGAGAGAGACAGACAGAGAGAGAGACAGACAGAGAGAGCTGCTCAGTGTATTCTCACCTACCACCGAAAAAGGGACAGTGAGTGACCTCTCTCTCACTTTCATAATGTTCAGCCTTTTAAAATTCACTCAATGATAACCTCATGAACTTTGTAACCCAGACACTAGCAATACAAATGTCAACACAATCTGTCAGGCTAATATAGCACCTTGAAAAGAGATAGAGAGAGAAGTTCACACTTTGAATCTTTTCATCTCTCACTTATCACTTATTAATCATCATTCAAAGATAATCATCCCATTTCCTTTTTGTTTATCCCTACAAGTTAAACACACCTCTTCCCTTTCACTTCCATTGCCCTCCATGTGCTCCCTCTCTCTCTCGTTGGTAAAGGATGACCAGCTTAACCTACATTTCCACACGACTGCTTACAGTCAGGGCACATTCACTCAGACCCCCATTAGCACATCTGCGACATCTCTCACACACACACGAACACACCCCTGAAACCCGCCCAAAGCCATGTGTGCCCGTCTCTTTCCTCGTTCATACCCCTAGCTTCACTCTTTAATGTGATAAGACAGGCCTGTATGCGCGCTTGTGCGAGTGTGTGTACGCTTATACATGTGTGTGTCCTCTAAATCCAAACTGTCTACACAGTTTTGTTCAGCTGTTTGTGTATGAACCACGACCACCTTTAAGTGCTGTGTGAGTTTGGGTAATTTAGATTTAGTGTCAATACTTTTAGGTTTATGGTGACTTTTAGCTTTATTTCACACGTCAGCGAATTTAAACAAGAAACTCATAATGCTGATGGACATACAATTAACCTTTCTGCCCTCAGGAAACACACACACACACACACACACACACACACACACACACACACACTTTGGTAAAGATTTGACATTTATTGTTTTGTGATCTTAAGGTGGTGGCGTGTATGCTTTTTTCCCCTTTTTGTGTGTGTGTGTGTGTGTGGTTATTAGAGAGAGTTGTCTGCACTACTACTCTGTTTACGGTTGTTGTACATTAAAAATACATGAATGTGAAATGTAAAGAGGGGGAGAGAAAAACCAGAGGCTAAAGGCAGCTTGTTTTTCAGCTCTGTGTGTGTGTGTGTGTGTGTGTGTGTGTGTGCGCGCGCGCGCACGCGCGCGCGTGCGTGTCTAGGAAGCAGTATTTTAGAGATAAATACTTTAGCAGTAACCCATATTGGAAGACTGACATACAATAAACCTAATTCAGTTTAAAATTTGTGAGCTGCTTTTTGATCTGATCTGCTGCATTAATTATCTTGAGCTCCGGATCGGAGGATTTGCTTAAGGCTGCGTACAGAATGGCTGATTAAATGTGATTAGATTTTCATAGGGGACATATTCATGCAGCTGCTGAATTTCTTTAATACAAATTCATCCCAAACATACATATTGAAATGCTTCAAGGTTTTCCATAAGCATGTAAATATCAGCTCTGAGCTCTGATGATTTCAGTGTTCGGTGAAAGAGGAAGAGCTATGTGAGGCAGGGAAAGGATTTAACATTTACGCTCAGGAGCTCCAGGCTACGTCATGTGTGTGTGCATGTGCAAGTGTTGGGTCTGTACCCTGAGGACAGTCAGTGTTAATGGTGACCCCAAATCCCAAACTGTAGCCAGACTGTCCGATCATGGTTGCAAATCCCTTTTTTTCCCCTCATAGGTTCTCATTTGTTGCACTCTGGTCCCATTATTAATTATTCATTAGGTGAATGATAGGACTGATAGATGTTTCTGTGCCTTTAACTAGAGGATTGATGGCATAATATGTGCTGGTCAGCAGCAATATTAAAACATTGATTATCCCATTACAGTAGCACCTGCGCAAGAAAGAGTGAGAAACAGACAGACAGAGATAGACAAAACAAGCTGTATTACATAAACACACAAAACATAATTATACAAAGTCCACAGCCAGTGAGGATTTCAGCACTCCAAACCAAACAAGTGCATTTCAGACCAAGCAAGTACCACAACCACAGGCTTATGACACCATTCAAGCAAAATACATGCTTAAAAAAAAGCAAGCATTTAGTTTCAGTTATTTCAGCTCATTTTCTAAGAGCATGTTTCATGCATTTTAATTACAGTCTAAAATGGGGCTTGTTAATGTTTGTTGTACATGTTAGAAAAGCTCATTAGAGCATGCGAGGACAGCATGGAGCAGCCTTCAGCAGCAGCTGGGCCTAAAACACTAATCCTGACCCATCTGACCTCTAAGATGACCTCTCAAACCTGGCCTGAGGTCTTGGCTTGGTTACACAGCCGGTCATGAGCCCCAAGCCACAGAACAACAAACAAATACAAGGAGAAGAAAAAGACACACAGACAGACAGTCATGAATAAAGACCACCCCACAGAAAACCAGGGAGAAAAATACAGAATTAATAGAGTCTTATAAACTCATGGTAACTGAATTCCACTTCTCTCATAAAAAGGTGCAATTTCAGAGACATTTGTTGCGACAGTTGTGATATGCGGTATGACAATAAAACTAACTCCTATCAGACGGAATTACAGGCGCTCCACACAGACAGTCCTGGGTGTCCTAAGCTGCCTTGCTAATGAGTAAATCCCTCGTTAATTCCTGCCATGCCATTGGCTGGAGCTAATTACTGGGGCAGTGGATGGCTCTGCTTGGCTGAGATGAGGGCCGTGTGGGGAGCGGAACTGTCACTGACGCTGTGACTCGGTCATTGATGCTGGGCTTATGTAAAGGTGGCACAGCCTTGCTGCTCGGCTGCACTTCCACACGGAGGTCAGAAGCTGTAGGCACGCAGCCATAGCCGGGCAAAAAAAAAAGCCCAGCAAGAGGTGATCTCAGGACAGGTTTATACACTATTATAGTTTCACCATGAATGACTGTACTAATATTAATGTGACGCCACCAGAGAAGACTGTACTAATACTAATGTGATGCCACTATTGGTGACTGTACTAATATTAGTAATACACGGACACAAAAACAGTAAATTTGCAGTAAGCAAATCACACCTCTAAAGTTTACTACCATCTGAAGATTCATTCAGCTGCACAAATTAAGTATGTTTGATGTAAAATGTAAATTAGCTGCATGACATGGACGAATTTCAGTACTGTGATTTTACTGCAACATATGGTGATTGCAAGGCTTTCAGCATATTAAAGGAGCCCATATGATAACTTTTCTGTTTACTCACCTCACGTCCCATTCACACAGACCTACGCTGCGTCTGAAATCGCATACTTCCCTACTATATATTATGCGAAAAAAATAAATAAATAATGCGCTGTTGTGACGACACATGACACGTGACAACACAGCGGGTGTAGTATGTCCGAATTCCATTCGTACTACCCTCATTCATACTATAGAGAATGTACTGTTTTAACGGTAGAGCAGTACGTTCTAATTCAAATGTAGTACCTACTCAAGTAGTATGCGATTTCGGACGCAGCATATTTATGTTAAACAAGCTACAATACAACTCCTTTTACAAATGAAATGCACTGACCCCTGGATATGAATAAAAATTAGACTTTTGTTGGGACACCCAGTGACTCACTTGGAGCTGTGATCGGTCACCATATCAGAAACAATGTGATTGGTTAGAGGCGCATTTGCCTATTGTAGCCTTTTGTGGTATCAGAGATCAATATTATAACAATTAGCAGACAATATATTTTGCAGCCCTAACACTGTATGCTCACAAACAAAGGTCAAAAGTAGCCAATATCCCACAACCTGTACACGAAAGAACTGGAATCAAGTCAAAGTGAGGTCAGAGAGTTACACTCCTACAATACAGGCCATGGCCATGTTTCTTTACTAAGCTGGTCTCTCCCTGCTGGAAACATTGCTTATCCCTGTAGACATTCACATATATTGTAATAAAAAGCAAAAAGGGGGAATAAACCTTGATTTATGAAAATCTGCATTTACAGATTTCGTCAACAGAATTCATAACAACTTGATTGTAATGTCTATCCTTACCACGAGGTATCAAACAGACTCATATACGCCCTACACATTCCCCTTTCATTACTATAGACCTTTTGATAAAAACAGGCTTTTATGTCTATACACACTGACCCCCTACAAATCCTGCGTCCTGAGTCTCTCAGTCTCCTGTACAGTTTATGTCCACTGGACATCCTCAAACCTAACAACAATAAACTCCGCTCTTATGTTATAAACCACTGTTTAGAGCATAACTTCCAGTTTATACAGCAACAAGCATGGCTTTGAAGCTCATGTTTATCCAAGTGCACACATCAGAATACAGCCAGTACAGTCAACTATCATTAGACAGGACACTTTTTAAGTTGGCCACTATAAAGACAGCTGCAGTCTGTGTGTCCAGGTAGAAGATGTAACAATCCATTTGAGTTCTGCAGAATTTTTGTTGGTGCAAAAATACTATTTTTCTGTGTCTAAACATACAAGGATACTAGACTCAGCATTCCGCACCACCTGATCATCTGGAATCATCTGCTCTTGTTTCTTCACTGGTTCAGTTAGATGCTCCTTGTTGTGCTCACTGAATGATTTGTATGTAGGTGTGTCTTAACAAAAAAACATTAATCTGAAACTGAAAATGAGAGTCTTTGAAAGTCCTTCAGGACGCCTGAAGAACTGTTCAAGTTCCTCAATGGAAGCAAAATATGAAGAAATGAGGTGGGGCTCAAGACTTTTGAACAGTACTGTATCTTATTCGTGTATGTATGTGCAGCATTCAAACGCTCAATAATCATCTTTTCAGGAGTGTCCCTCACAGCCAGAGTAGACAAGGATGAAAAATAAGGCTTTGCGCCTTGAGAGGCTGATAAAATCCAGTAAAAAAAAAAGTTATACTACACACATCATTTCCAGACAGGATGAGTACTGATGACAGTTCTGGAGTTTGGTTTGCTGTTCGTCTCTCTGAAAGGCCACTGAAAGGAGACAACAGCTCTTGGTACAGACCAAACAATGGCTATTCAGTCAGGCCTGCCCTCAGAACCTCAACTCAACTCACACTGACAAGACAATGAAGAGAGACACAGACGGGGGGTGGGCAGGAGAGAGAGAGGGAGAGCGGGAGAGAGGGAGAGAGGGAGAGCGAGTGAGAGGGAGAGCGAGAGAGAGGGAGAGAGAGAGAGAGGGAGAGAGAGAGAGAGAGGGAGAGAGCGTGAGGGAGGGAGAGCATGAGAGAGCGAGAGAGAGAACAAAAAAAGGGCTTCAGATCACATGATGTGCCGGCTGTTGTGCCACAGTGCATTATCAGTTGAAAGACCGATCAAATGCTTTGCAGAAAATTGGAAAAATGCTGACAAGTAAAAGTAAAAGATGATCTCTGTCTCCTGCTCCACATTTCTGATTCACATGAAAATCATTCAGTGAGTCATTATCTCGGGTTTCACCCAGATTTCGTTTGATCAGTCTTTGAATTCACAATTAGTTGTAAAAATAAAACACAAAAACTGTTGTTGTGAAAACATCCTTATCCTTTTAAGTGAGGTTTCATTTGTTTTTCAATAATTTTTGCAATCTACCTTTTACATTGTGTGCAGATAAATAAACTAAATCTACTTATTTTATCTTGTAGTAAAAGCTAAATGACCATGTAGAGGCCATATACAAGGAGGGAAACGTGCTTAGCCAAGGATTACAGAAAACACAACAAGCTTTTGAGTCCAATGTATTTTAGACAATGTATGCCATTCTGAAATTCCAAAACTGATGTGACTGAATCACCACCTTCAAACTGTCACCCCTGTAAAAGTATGTCCTTAGTTGAAACCAGAGAAAGTACAATAATTTTGTGAAAATCTAGAATAAAGTCTCTGTTTATAGGACAATGGCAATGAAAGGGAAAGTTGATGCAGTGAAAAATCCCCAAGAGGACACACAGCTCAGGTCTCAAACAGTACAGAGTCCCTTTTCAGCAGCCTAGAAACACAGAAACACGCATAGACAACCACACACACTGACACGCACACACACACCAATGTGTATGCCCACATGATACGACTCCAGTCATGGTCTAATCTGCAGAGTGACAGCAGCGATCAAACTGACGTAACCTATCTCTCTGCCAGAAGAGTCTCAACGCTCATCTCCTTTCACTGACCATCATACGTCACCTACTGCCTCACTCACTGCTTTCAGACACATTCAACTACTGCTGGATGACAGATCATCACTACTGACACGGGTGGCACCCAACAATACCGATTGTTCGTTTTGTGGTACTGAACAATGGGTAAAACCTGAACAATGGGTAAAACAACCCACATGTTCATTTCATACACACTAGCAGTTTATGTCTTAGTAGTATGTTGTGCCATAAAATATAAAAATAATTTTTCTTGATTCAAATTTTATTTTGAGAATATCAAAATTCCAATCCAGATATCATGAGCCAAACAGTGTTTCTTCCCTCCACTCATACGTATACTTTCTGAAAATACAGTTCACATTTATTTTCTTATAGTCTCCAATGGTATGATTTTTTTACTGACGCAAAACACAGCCCTGCCAAAACATCAGGTTAAGACATTCTTTTAGTAGCAGCTCTAAGGAAGTGATCTGGAAACCCAAATATCATCTGATACTTGAATATCTGTTAGTGTGATATATTTAGAAACTCTGATTAGATTGAACTGTTTCAGGCCAGCACTGCACTGAAATCAGAATCAGGCTGACGTTACACTTCTATTCATGAAGACGTCAAGAGCTCACATGGGACAGAGCAGGGCGGTAAGCTGCTTCTGGCTCTCGTCGCATAAGAAAAACTACCACTACTGCTGGCATGGTGGTGACAAAAACTAGGGCTGCATAAAATTTGCTTTTCTGAGGCTACAGTATCCAAAACTAAGTCTTTAATCACGTGTAAATGAAACTATTCCTGAAAGTTTCTGCACGGTCTTGCAGATCCAGGAATACCTTTGCATTAACCTTGTTATAAAGTATCTAATCATAACCTGTTCCAATTATAATTGCAATACATTGTTCTATAATGCTTAAAAATGCAATCCACTCCAGAGCCGGAGCCCCTTGAACCTTTACCATCCTCCTCCTGCTGCTGCACTTGCTCCATTCTTGGTTTAATTGTGAAATACTTACCAAGTAGTGGGGGCTTCGCAGGTAAGAGAACATGTCCACTCTAGATGTGGGCCCAAACAGTAGCCCTGCTCAGGAAAGTATAAAGTATTCCACCAAAGTGCAGCAGGAAAGAGAGAGAAAGAAAAGAGAAGCAGCTTTCCAACCCAAAGCCACAATGAGGCAGGTGGAAGCAGCTCTGAGCTTAGAGGAGCATCTTAACTGCTATATTTAGAAGCGACAGTTCACTTTAAATAGGCTCTCTCATTAGGACACTGCCTTTAACCATTTAAGAGAGGGGGGTTCCAGAGAGAAAGAGGAGGAGGAGGAGAGGAGAGGAGAAAAGAGAACAGGACTGAGATTGCTGGGGGTGTGCCAACTCTCCAAAAAGGCCAAAGGTCTCAGTACTAAGGGTCACTAGAGTTGCAGTTCACACGCTCCAGAGAAGCAGAGAGGCATTTGATCACCTGCGGAGTGTGAGGGAGTTTTTGTGTAAGAGTGTGTGTGTGTGTGTGTGTGTGTGTGTGTGTGTGTGTGTGTATATATATGTGTGTGTGTGTGTGTGTGTGTGTGTG
>JBBPDE010000107.1:33229418-33244708 GCA_037974605.1 Nannopetersius ansorgii
ACACACACACACACACACACACACACACACACACACACACACACACACACACACACACAGTGGGGGTGGAGGGGGCAATAGCCTGATATGACCTACTTTCAAGACTCCCACAATCCCCTTTGTTCCCCCAGAAACACTCAGCAAAGAGAATGAGAGACAAAAAGAGAGGGAAGCTCCACATGGAACAAAGGATAAACCCAGTTCACCACAATCTACACACTTCCCGTTTATACTCTACTATTTATCCCCGCATAAGTTCTGTTGGTTAGTTTCATGCTTCAAGCTGTCACTTGACTGACTTCAGGCGCATCTGAGGAATTAAACACCAGCTCAACCTTTGCCTTTCTGCATAACTAGGCTGTACAATTCCTCCTCTAATATTCTGATACTGATATATGAAAAAGGCTGCCATAAGCAAATGAGTCTCTAACCAATCACAGTGTTTGACAGGGTCACCAATCACAATTCCGGGTGACTTACTGGTTATCTGATGAATCGAGGTCTTCATGTAATCCAACAAAAGTTATATTTTGAGCTGTTAAAGGTGTGGTCAATCAGTGCATGTATGAACTTAACCACTGTAGTCAGAATAAGCAGATATATTTAAATGCATTGGTTTTGTGACACAAAAAGTGTGATTTGATATCGGGCTGTTTCGTAGCTTATTTTTAATATATGGATTGTATGGATTTAGGGGGAGTAAATGTACCACCTCAACAATATTTACATACCTTACAGAACTGATGATATGGGTCCTTTAATATCTTGAAGGGCTCTATAAAATGCAGCACTAAATTCTTAGAGATCAATTATAAAAACTGATATTTTGTCCATATTATGCAGCCCAACTACATAAGCATAATTTCTCTGAAAGTCTCTCTTAAACATTGTCACGGTTTATATATAAAATGACATGGCATCCATATTCACCTCTCTCTTCAGAGGTCTCCCACAAAGAAGACAACAGGTGCTCCGTTCTGTGCGCGAGAGTGTGAGTGTGTGTGTGTGGGAGTGAAAGAGAGACAGATAGGAGGAGAGAAAAGCCTTATGGATTATGAGTTGCCTTATAAATCAGAGTGACATCAGATGAGAGCTAAACTAAGAGGTGGAGAGAAAAAGAAAGACCAACTGCTGAACAGATCTTGCAGTAAAGCAATAACAGCAAGGCTGAAGTTGAATGACGGCGCTCGGTCGTGTGTCGTGATCTTCTTACCTGCATGTGTTCTGTGGAGCTGCTGCTCAGTTCGTCTCCTGATTCCGAATCGTTCCGCAGTTTCTCCGACCCTTCTCCTGGCGAGGACCCGTCCGTATCCAACGGCAACCCTGCCGGAGGTTTCCCCCGGCACCCCCGCTCTTTGGGTGGCGACTCTGGTCTGATGCGCGGGAGCAGTGAGTTGCCATGGTGATGGTTATGATGGTTGTTGTTGTTAAGGAGAGTCAGCTCGGCGAGCACGTCCTTCATACCTGCGTTCTGATTGGTGTCTCGCAGCACTAAGGGCGGGGTCTGCTGGCCCGGTAGAGGAGAAGGCGTGGTGGAAGGAGGGGGTCGTCCAAAGCTGGTCAGATCTATTGGAGCTCGATGCTGGAGGTTGTCGTTGGCTGAAGGGTACTGGGTGAGGTGCAGGTTACCGGGGGGCTTGGCGCGGGGCTTGGGGGGTGGCATGAGTGCCTTCCGGACCTCGCGCACGTACTGGGCGGGCACGTAGAAGGCTTTAGTGCCCTCCTCTCGCCGCACCTGCCACCAGTCCTCATTGGTTTTCTTGACCAGCATGTAGCACTCGCCTTGGTGTATGGAGATGAGTCTGTCTTTGGCCTTATATTCATAATCGTACTCCACCTCCACGTAGACCTGCCCTGGGGCGAGTGCCAGATCACAGCGACCCTCCTTCTCCGACATGACTCACCGAGCGCTTGTGCGTTTCTGTTGTGATTCAGAGCACACAGGCTGGAAGGAGCCGCATCACTTATGGTTATGTGTCCTCATGACTCTGCAAAGAAGAAAGAAAAGGAATTCTAGTTAGACATGACATGTAAGCTGAGAACTGCATAAAAATTCCAGATCGCAGCCAATATGACAATCACAAATGTGGTCTAATTTAGGATTAAATAAAATTAATTCAATTATAGCTCCTCAATAAGTCAGCTATTTGGATGATAATGCGTATAACTAATGCATGCAATTCCCCATCTGGTCTCTCCATCCTGACCAGCACAGCCATTTACTTGATTTATTTTTGCCTCATGCATGGTTTTATATGATTCTGATGACCTCTACAAAAGATTCTCTAGGTTATAATTTTCCAATAAAGTATTTCAGAACCTCTGAAAGGCTGTTATGGCTTAGTTTAATCAATATTACTGTTAAAACGGCCAGAACTCTAATATACTGCACAGTGACAGCCCAAATCTAATTTAAAGTGAATAATTCCACTGACATACAAAGACACATGCACAGGCTCACAGACACACCCCTGAAGGGAAGAGGAAGTGTTTCTGTATCCTTGAGCACTGAGGGCATCAGCATGGTAACACAATCGTGCACAAGGGCGCCATGGCAACAAGCCTATCAGTAACTTGGTGATCAGATTACAATGACAGGAGCCTAAAACCACATGAGCACATACACACAAGACAGAGAGCATGGCAATGAGTTGGGAGTGACATTTTGCAGGGAAAACCCTGCAGTAATCCATCACTGCATGTGCACAGCAGTTTCTCATTGCACTGGCTGTAACTCTTCTGCAAAGCTTGTTCACCCTCATAATGCTACAGAGAAACACATCTGAGGATAATAGGATAGAACGGGTTCGATTCAGTCATGTACCGTAATTTTTTTCCTGTGGCAATTCGAGTTTTGCGAATCGTTTTTTTTAAATATATAATTACGTTTAAATTCGAGACGTTTTTGATTAGTAAAAATAATATTATTAGGAGACTAAATTTAATTATTACTGCTTTTTAGAAGATGTCCCATGGTGCTGCAAACACTAATTGGAACCTGAATTTCCCCAAAAGGAACCTCCCTAAGAGAACATCTACCAGAGAAGCGCTCACACCCCAGAGCATAAAAACCAAACTTTCTAAACATTAACTCAGATCCAAGCATTTCCCCCATGTAGTTTATACCAGGACAGAGGCAAACATAGCTTTTTATTCATTTATAAATTGAAGTAAAAAAAATTATACGGGTGCGTCTGAAGTTGTTTTGCATTGTTTAAATGCTGCCTTTGGGGGAAATTATTTGTTGTTACTACGATCAGCTATGCAGCTATTGAACAAAGCTTCAACAGTATCACGTTCAAAAATAAAAAAAAAACTGTAGTATCAAATTAATTGAAACATATATTCAGTATGTGGTGCAATTCAATAAATATCAATATCGACATCCAAGTATCATTGTTTGGTCAAATGTGGAGATCACTGGTGCTTCCCATTCCTGGAAGACAGCCTTGTTACCAGGACACATTTTACACAAGCCATTCTCAGAACATGTATGAATGTAAGCAAAGCCACACGGAATCCTCAGCAGTAGCTCATGTGTTAAATATACACCGACATGTTCATATAGGGATCTACGGATGAGTGACTGCAGCAGCAGCAGAAGAGTCAGACCCATTCACACGAGCAATCATCTCTCCTTTCACTCCCTTGTTCATTCTGCAAATGAAATCATCAGGCAGCATCCTGGACCTGAGCTCTACTCTCTGAGAACAGTGATTTGTCTAAAACATTTATTAGATTTGTAGAACAGGGCACTTCCTCCATCCTTTCTCCGTTTACTCTGACGCCGCTCACGCCCTCGGCCTCCCTCCCACGGATCCGTTGTCAGACAATGGCTTATCAAGCGACGGAAATAGCAACAAGTGTCTGTGAGCATGAGCGAGCGAACGCGTGCATGAGCAGCGGTGCGCCTGCGAGCAGGACGCTGGACGTGTGTTTGACATGACACAGCTAAAAATATAAACAGAGACTGTGTGAGAGACGTGAAGCTAAAAAGAGGAGCTTGCTAAATCTGTGGGTAACAAAATACTGTAACAAGACACACACACACACACACACACACACAGGATAGTGTGCTGTTCTAATCCCATAGAGGATTGGAAGAAGAACCCACTCCAGTAAAACCAAGTCCTGTGATGCTGCTTCAAAACCTGTTTCCTGTTCATTCAAGAGAACTGAATTAAATCTCCCCACTGGGTTCCTGAAATCAACCAAAGTAAATTAACAGAAACAGATAGTGAAGGTCCTTTGTAGCATGACAACAGCCTATAATTATCATTGCATTTTCACTCTCATATAGCTTAATACCCCAAATAACCATTTTTTCTATAGATTTAGTACACAAAACAAAAGTAGTTATTTAATGAACCAGAAATGTTTGTTCGAAAACAAGTGCAGTGGCACACGACTTGCAAAAAGCAAGTGCAAGTATAACACACACTTCTTTGTAAATATTACATATCCACAACGCCCCTGTTTTCCTCTAGCGCAAAACAAGTTTGTGATTACAGCTGTTACTTTACGCTTCATGATAACGACTCAAATATCACATCCCTAGTTAAAACTGGACCCTCTTTTAAATGAACACCTCGTAAAATATGCCCTAGGGGCTGATGTGTGGCTGCAGTGAAGCTGTGGGTCTGCGAGAACACCTAGATAAGCAGTGGTTTTTAACTTCAGTCCTGCAGAGCCCCTGGCCTGCCCAGTTTCAGATCTTCTCTGTGCTCAGAATATTAAATCCTGAGCTGGATCAGGTGTGCTGGAGCAGAGAATAGCTGAGCCCCTGTAGAACAGTGGATTCCAGGACTGGAGCTGAAATAAACTACTCCACAGAACAGTCTGGGTATGTCATTTAAGCCCAGGATCTCTCGCCCTGTATCATCTCCAGAAAGCCAGGAGCGTCGCCAAAGTAAATGTCATGGTGGTAAAAGTCCCTGCATTTCGGGCAATGAACAGACTAAGCTTACTCCCCAACAGCCCAACGATAATAAATACCCTCCATTTGTTATATACTGTACTTTTTTAAATCCTGTTGCTGCTATTTTTGCACAATTACTTCTTGCTGTTTACCTCACCGTTTGTAATTTTTGCCTTATTCTGCAAGTTAGTGTACTGTTGCTTTTATACACTTTCTTCCTGTCCTGCCTGCACTTTTATAGTCTTGTGGTGTTCTGTTTTTGTTCTAGTGTTTCACCATGGCCCTGAACCAACATTGTTTCATTTCACTGTGATCTGTTTATATGGTTAAAAAACACCTACTTGTTTTGACTTGAGTTCCTATTGTAAGAAGTCATTGCATATAAACTCTGCAGAACTCTCTGTGTAATGCTTTCCTTCAGGAGTAGTGAGCTCCCCCCTGCACCAGCTCCTCCCCAGTTCCACCCTAGTTAGGTATATGCAGTGATAAAACATCATCTTGCAACTGTACATCTAGCCTACTCATTGAAATTTGATTCTGAAAATAAATTAAATGCCCAAATTACTTGATGTTGACAAAAATGCCCGTATCCATCCATCAATCAGTGTAAATACCTGCAAACTGATGACACTGATGAGCAAACTCGTATGCATAATTGATGGAAAACGCCTGCTCATTTGCTGAGAGGAAGTCATTCCAGCTAATTGTGAGGGCTTGATTTTGTACCAGATAATTGTTCATTGCAGAAGCCGATGTTGCAGTGCTGATTAGGGATGTGTATTGAGAAGAAGAACTAAAATGGAAACGGTTTCTGAACGGTCAATTCTGAAAATATGGAAAAGTGTTTATACGGTTTTAATGCAATTGCTGCCACTCTCCAACAGTTTATCCTGAAGTGCATCAGGAGGAGGGACGGTCTGCACATCAACACCAGACACTTTGAGCTGAACGCATATAGAGATCACTCTCTCATTATAAATACAGAACAGGATAGTTAAGCTACTTATTTCTCAAAAAAAAAAAATTATTATAACCATAAAAATGTGTTATTTCTTCCAAGATCCATACAGGATTCAGATTTTTCACCCCATTTATGGAGAGTAGTATCAATGAGAGCATCAGTATTGATATCAGTATCAGTAAAATCCTAACCATACCCTATTTGAAGTAATGATTAAACACACGAAGTACTGTTCAAGCATAATAAGATTACAAGCATTAAGTTCTTTACTATGCTGAAAGTATAATCTGATGTTTAAAACCTACAGGCATGTTTCAAGGTCAAACCAGGTTTCCATTTTTAAACCTTCATTCAAACTAATGCAACAAACCCTGATCATTAGCATGATAAGATTCTTGGTAACTGTGTCTCAGGCAAGTTACATCAAGTTAGAAAGAAAAGAAGTCCTCTCAGATTATAAATATTAAACATTTAACTAAAATCTGTGTTCTCATTAATAAACATGGCTAAAAACAGCCCTCCAGTCTTCCAACTCTAATTACTCACGATGGAAGCGATGGCTCCACCGCTACAGTTCCAAGACAATATGAACAGTCACAAAAGACTAAATATCTATGACAGTTTTAACATTTGCAGCTTTAGTTAAATACCTTTCTCCTCCAACTATGCATCACTAGAGGCATTTTTGCCATTTTTGGCAGAGATATCAAAAGCTCATTTGTTTTCATTTGCCTCGACATAATACATTGCCCCGCCGGCCGCCTCACACAGCTGTCAGATGAAAACAACGAGCTTATTTCTGCACTCGCAAAAACATGCGAAACCTGACTGTATGAAAACAAAGAATGTAAGCAGCACTTAGGCGAATTGCAGTGCGGCGGCGAGGGATAAACCAGATGAGGATGTAGAGCAGCACGTTCCCATTCAGACTGTAGTGAGGCTCATATCACCGGGCGAGACAAGACAACGTGCGCAAGCATTAAGAGGTCATCTTCATAGTGTGCTAATAACTAAATCCGCTAACGGCTACATGGGATTCCTGTCTGACTGGCAGTGTGAGGGCAGCTCCCTGTCAAATCTTCAATAACTGGAGACTCTGGGTTTAATTTCAAACTAAGATCAAGCTACTACGATGTAAGTACTACGATGCTTCTGAGAAACCAAACCGTGATCACTTGGACGTCTACATACTAACAGCGTAATGATGCACAGTTTCACAATGAGATATATGTTATGCACTTTGAATACCGAAGTACAGTACAGTACCCATTTCATATATGAACACACCACAGCACACAGTGTGAACAGTGTGAAATTATTTCTCTACATGTAACTCATTCATAAGTGAAGCAGCAGGCAGCCAGGAATGCGGCCAGGGAGCAGTGTGTGAGTACCCTTGCCCAAGGGTACTTCAGTGGTGCCACTGGTAGTCTTGGGATTCAAACCCACAACCTTTAGCTTACAGGGGAATCTCCTAACCACTAAGCCAGCAGCTGACCAGCAGTAATCTGATTTACTTGTTAGTTTAAGTCCAATTGTTAAAATAAGCAGTGCCTGATAAACACCAAACAAAAGCATATTTCCCCAAAAGAACTAGATTCAGGTTTCCTGTTTATCTCAGCATAGATGCTATATTTATGCAACAGGAACCATAAATATAATTTAAACCGTATCATAACAGGAAACCCCCAAATCTTAATTAAGAATTAATATCCTCCTATCTGGGCCAGTGCTGAGTCTCAGAATAGAATGTAGAATTCGAGGACAGAATCAGTTTCCTCTTTCTTTCTTTAGCAGGTGACTGCCACTTGTGGTTTTGGTTCCGTTTTGTTTTGCTTTACCTTTAATTTGGCAAAGGATTAAGATTAAACAGTTACATTACAGCGGTTCTAATCTAAGGGCATCTTTAATTTGGACATAGAAGCATTTCAATCTATAAATAAACATTTTAACGTCATCTAATTGTACAAAACCAATTTTGTATGTATAGGCAGCTTTTTGTTAATGCATGAGATCACTGAACATGTGTAACAGCTGCTTTTCTAAACAATCTCATCTATATCAGCTACTTTAAACTGGGTATTATTGTAAGAGATTGTCTTTCTTTCTGTTCAGTTATGCTGATGTGTGGGTTTGAATGAAAACAATCAACAAAAGAGTGATGTTTTTCCTGACAAATGTTTTTTTTTTCATTATTTTAGTCTTTTGACCACAGCAATACAGTTAATACAGATATGAGCCAACACAATGGCATTGTACTAGAGCTACAAAATAAGGTAGCATTGCATTAGTGTATATGTTCTGGGTATATGACGCATATCGTCAGTACCCAAAGAACACTTGACCAACTGTTTCATTACAAACAGAGTATAATTAATCCTATTTAACTGGATTTAATGCAATTTATGCCAAAGCTCTACATTTAGTGGCACAATACTTTTGCCATAATACCCACCAGAAGTGACAAGTTGTTGATTATTCATTATCGTATGTCCATGAAATGCTCAAATCAGCCATTACCACGAGCAGCCATCGTATTTGTTTACAAAAACCATAGGTGCGAGCAGCCAAGGACAGTTTCCGTCCCATCTATTTCCGATCAATACAGACCCAATTTATCACAATCACAGAAACAAAAGCAACCACATTTACATTTAACACCTTAACTGCTGTTAACTGATCAGTTAGCTAGGTGTGAAACTACACAGAACGCCCCTTGACCCAAGTTGTCCCTTCTCAGTGTCAAGACTGTGTGTTTACGTCACCTCTAAAAAGACCATAGAGTGAAAAGCATTTCTAAAAGCCTAAATAAATAAAATGAAATAAAATACTGTTCTAGGACCAACGTCTGCCGCTTCATAACAGGCCCCAGATCAGTGGCTGAGGGACAGCTTCTGTAATGAAACTGTCAGAGGGAGAGTCAGGACTCTATTTAAGTGAGCAAACTGCCTAATTCAATCAGAAAATAGAAAAGAGGGATTTGACTGTGCCATGTGTCTCCCATTTCAGCAGCGCAGTGAGGGCCAAAGTGGAGGCTCTATAAACAGGGAGCAGATGGAAAGACTCCAGTACGGCTCAGAGTGTCGGTCCCTCTAACCGCAGAAATCACTACTGACTCTCACGGCACGTTTGTGGGTGCGGTCAGCCAAGTTGACTGACACCCAGAAATGTGGTCTTTCTGAACGGTCACCAATTCAACTGAAAGTACATCAAGATTTATTTAATTTTAGCCAGAAGGAGGGGGGGGGGGGTCACACTCCCTCACACTCTGCTAGTGTGTGGAAACCTTCCTTATTTTAGAACAAAAACATGAACTTGAGATCTGTTCAACCTTAGAGAGAAAGTTTTGGAGAAATAACACACACACACACGCACACACACACACACACACACACACACACACACGACTCTGCATCAGCATGATTCATTAGGCTGGTATCTAGAGCCTGATCTTGGCAGGATTCTCAAACACATAACACCGTTAAGATCATTTAAATGTAGCTGAAACTACTTTTTAAAACACAGAATTACCAAATACACAAATGTGACCAGCAAACTTCCACATTAAAGATGAGAATTTTAAATAAAAAAACGACTTTCAGTTTTGAGTAACAGGATGCAACAGTCATTCATTATCACAATATCAATTAAACGAAAGAGGAGGAGAAAACCCACTTCATTCACATGATGACCAATGTAACTGTATGATGCTAATTCCTGTTGCAACATCTGATTTGTGGAATATTCCTTATATTTAATGAGTGAATGTGTTCAGACAGAAGGGCTGTGTCAATATCAAGTGATAAAACAAAGACGGACTCATGAAAAACAAGTGTTTCCTGCAGATGCCAAATAGATTCACGCTAACAAAATGAATAACATTGGTGGAGTATTTCAAAGACTGTATTTCAAGGAAAAGCTCAGTTTAGTCAGACATGCACAGACTGCAGGATGGTTTTATTATGTTGTAAGCAACTGATCTGAAACAAGCACATATTGTTGTGATGCTTGTTTTTAAAAAGGTCCTTGTCTTTGACGTAATGAAACATTTTTAAGTGCAATTTGAGTGTGATACAAATGGCACTGCAATTGTGAACAAAAGTTCAAAAATACAAACATCTAGAAACAGCAGAAATGAAATCCTATTATAAACGGTTCCTGAAAATGTTTGAGAGTTTAAAAGGTAAAAGAGCTGAAGAGGGGGATTCAATCACACTGGCTCCCAGAAGTTTTCTATCAGTTAGTACCCAAGAGTGCAGATGAACCATCTGTTCAGCAGAGCCACTTCAAACAGCCCTCGATGGGAATAAACTGGAGAGGACCAGGCTGCCAAACGCCATCCTGATCTATTGTTAGAATGGTTTCGGTTGGTCTTAAATCTGGACGTCAGACGGCGTTTACGGTTTACAGAGAGGAATTAAAAGCCAACCCGGTCCTCTCTTGACTTCCAAATAACAGTGGACTACATGTCAGCGTGCTAAATAAAGACATTATGCACATTTCTGACTACAGTACAGGTACGATCAGCATGTTTTGATTTTTGTTTTTAATGACTTCAATGCCTGGATGGTGCATTCTGTCAGGACATTATAACATCCCCATACAGTGTTATGTTCGGGTTTTATTCTCACATACTATACTTTATATTGCCCTTTATATTGTCTTTGTGTCTCTGTGCAGTCACAGCATAATTCCCTCTGGTATCAATACAGTTTTCAGATTCTGACTTTTATTTGTGCTCCTAAAATTGTCAATGGATCACTAAAATTTCCCAAAGCTACATCCATTTCTGAACAAAACATAACAAAAGTCACAAAGCCAGAATCAGCCAACACCTGCAGTCCACAGCTTCAGGGTATAAAAGGGGTAATGCAGTACAAGGGTCAGAATTTCTAAGCGTTCCAGCAGAAGCAGAAACTTCTACTGTATCTGTGACCTGTTCACCTGAAGAACCTGAAACTTTCCAGCGTCAGACACAGGAGCGGGTAAGAGGGATCGCTCTTTTCACCCACTCTAGGCAGTGAAAGTGACAAAGAAAAGTCAATCCAGACAGCATTTAAAGGCCCGATACAGCAGAAAAAAAAATTATACTTGCTTTGACAACAAAAAAAAAAGGCCTAGTATGTAGACACAGTTAAATGAACCTCACTCCTCAGCTCATATGGAAATTATGCAGCAAAAACAGCCCTTTGAATACTTTTGTTGTGACGTCACAAACACAAGTGCATTCACAACCAGTATAGTCAGCCCTGGGCAGAGTAGCCCGCCTTTCACATTGAAATGAAGAGATTACTTCTTTTTTTGAATAAGGCACAATGCAGAAAAGTGGTCATTTACATATATTTGAGGCACTGGCGCACTGATTTTTGTACCAAAACCAACACGGATGCCCTAGGAGAAAATAAAATGTAGAACAAGATTTTAAACAAAGGTAAAAAATGTGCAGGCCTTTGTTGAAAGTGATGCTTTCAGATTTGAGAAGAACACAGACAAAAACGTGAGCTTTTACTGCATTCTTTACACCAGAAATCATGACAAAATTTCCAACAGGCAAGAAATCACAAAAGCTTGTAAGTAAAGACGCATTTATTTCCACACCACACCTGCTTGTCGTGGTGGGAGGAGAAGCTGATGGGTTCCAACACAAAGCTACACCATATGGACTAAAGTATTGGGATGCTTGACCTTTACACCAACAGGGACTTTAATGACACTGCAGAGTTTAATATGGAGTTGATCTCCCTTTGCAGTTATAAGATCAGGCACTGATGTTGGACATGAATACTTCTGCCCATATAGTGCCTGTGCGTTTGTGGGTTGAGGAACATTTCTTTGGTGCCCAAAAACACAAGGTTATGATGGAACAGAGTCCCAAAGAGAGACAACTTGTTCCAGATAAACACTGCCTGTTCTTGTTTGACCAAGAACGGCAAGAGGAGGAAAGAAAAAGGTTCTTGGTACCACACAGGGCTGGAATTAGAAGACCTGTGCCAAGAAACCCAGTTTTCTCTCCAACGTCACAGGAAATCCTTTCTACCTGTTTCACGAAGACTGCAACTCCACGTTCTGTAGGTAATCTTTAAGTTAAGTCATTCTGTTCTGAATCAGACTGACTGAATATTACTGAATCTGGCCCTAACATCATCTGCTGCTACTTTATTGCATTTATTTTTATTGTATTAACACTTACTTTCCTAAACTATTCTGCACTACTGATAACACAGCAATGATAGCGTTAAACTGTATTTTGTTCGTGATACACTGTTACTTTGTCTCAATGTTCTTTTAACTGTGTTGCACTATTACTTATTGCCTTTTCTATTATCTTTTACTCTTGTTGCACTGAGCATCCTAATGACAAAATTATTTCCCTAGTGATTAAAAGTTATTTCTTATCTTAGATAAGTGAAGGAATCACCCCTCATTCACAAACACAACCATTCAAAACAAAAGCTTGCAGCCATTCAGATAGCTGCCTCTGCAACTTTACACACTTTTTACACAAAGGGTGCACACTTTGAGACAATTTTGGTTAATAAATATATTATTTTTAAGCTTTAAATGGGTAAAAAAAATAATATGCTGTGGGGGGCTGTGGTTGTGGAGGTTAGCCGCAGTGAGGCTCACCACCCCCGGTCCCAACCACAGAGCCACCGTTACTATGGCTCCAAACGAGGCGTTGAGGTTGAAACATGGTATAAAACCGTACTGACCTGAGGTTTAGGGTCCCGTTATGAGATAAAGTCCTCAAAAATACTCCTAAATATCCGTTTAGTGGTATAAATCACAGTAACACTCAGAGAAACGCTGCTCCCTCCTCCAGCCCTCTGCACCCTCTGAGAGCTCCCCTTTCACAGCCTACCTGTTATCAGCCTCTCCCTTTCCCACCCGTTTTAGGGATGATCCCGCCCCCTAGCTGTGATTGGCTTAAAAAAACGCCTTCTCTGCTACAATTGGCCAAATGATGATGCTTTCTTTGCTTGAATTGGCTGAAGCAACACCTCTCCACCTCTCCTGAGCTAGGATTGGTCAGCAGCGTCCTAGCCCTCTCATGGAGGACTGGTTTATTGCCCACAGCTGATTTATGAAAATAAATGACTAATCCATCCCAGAGTTGCGGAGAAATGTTACTTTATGGGTTTCTGTGTTCTAGAAAGGTACACTCTCCCAGTATTACAGCATATTTATATATGGGTTTTTATTATAAACAGCATAAAGAGAGCATTTTATTATTAAAACATATGTAACACAGGCTGCAAGTGGCCTGCTGGTTAGGGAGTTGCCTCTGTGATAAGAAGGTTGTGGGTTTGAATCCCAGGACTGCTAGTGGAATCATTGAGATAGCCTTGAGCAAGGTTCTGTCCCCAAGTGCTGTGTTCCTAGCTGCCTGCTGCTTCACTTGGTAAATGGAGGGAGGGAGGTTGTTGTGTGTTCACGTGTTGCTATAAGGAGCCACATTATTTACATTTTTCAACAGAAGAAGGAAAGGTTTTTTTATTCTTATAACTTAGCCTATGCCCAAAAGGTGCAAGTTCTTATTTTTTGCAAAACACCTGTTTATAATAACATGGGGTTGTGCCTCTCAATAGACTGATGTCCGTTATTAAATGATGCTTTATATTCACTTTATAGTACAGAAAACATTCCTGATCCCTAAAGGAGATTACTTAAATCTACTCCATCTACTCTGTAAAAATAAGTTTTTCATTCAGCCGCATTCAGACTAATGTCTTCAGTAACATGCATGCAGAACCATTCACATGCCCTTTAACCAGTTCACCTGGGTAAGACATCCTAGTGGCGACATTTAATGGTTTAACAATATATAAATGTGATTTTATGGAACTCAATAATCCATAGATTATTTATATGCCCTGTAACAAGATCTGTGCCGTGTGATTCCTGGTCCTTAGGCCAGTTCTGGCAAAGTTCACAACTGGACCTGCTTCTGAATGTCTGATGAATGAAACAGAACAAGCAGTGACCAGTTATGTAATGTTCTCGCCGAAGACTGGGAGAATTTGTTGCACAATACTGCCACCACCTGTTTGTCTAGTGCCAGTGGTTTTCAGCAGCACTGAGGGAAGCCCCCAATGCATGGCTCACCAAGTAGATCAACTATCAGGAGGAGTTTATGGAACTCCTGCTCTGTCTAAATACACTGTGTCCCAGTGCACAAAGCGAGCTCCATAAAGACATGGCTGGAGGAGTTCAGTGTGGAAGAACTTGACTGACCCACACAGAGCCCTGACCTCAACCCCGTCCAGCACCTTTGGGATGAACCGGAACGGAGATTGTGAGCCAGGCGTTCTCATCCAACATCAGTGCCTGACCTCAAATGCTGGACAACAGAGGTCCCGAACCACCGGCCCGCGGATCGTGATCGGTCCACGAGCCATCTGGTACTGAGTCGCACAGAAAGACAGAATAAAAAACATTTTGTTGATTATCAGAGTAGGACAGATTTTATTTTGGAATGAAACCGATCGTAAAATTAGCCCACAAGCTAGCAAAAACGAGTCAAAAACATACGCATTTTGTTTTTAGATGCGTCTGTACCGGTCCGTGAAAATATTGTTTTACATGAAACTGGTCCGTGGCACAAAAAAGGTTGGGGACCGTTGCTCTACAAAATAAATGGGCACAAATTCCTACCGAAACTCCTAAATGTTGTGGAAACCTTCAAAGAAGAATGGAAGCTGTTATAGCTGCAAGGGGGTCAAACTCGATATTAAACTCCATGTATTTAAATGCAACGTCCCAGTACTTTTGTCAATATAACGTCACTTCTTCAGAAGCTCCTGACTGGATCAGATGCATTAGTGTTAGGTAAAGTGTGCAGACTGGAACTAAACTGCATGGCTGAGGAATGGTGACCACTGGTGCTCGAAAGCAGACCTTGAATCCCGTGTCCCAATTCTGATTTTACATTAAAAGTATGTCAATTGTTGAAACTTACTGGCTACTGAGCATCAGATGTTCTATGACCTGGACTGAAAGTCTCATTTTATTTTATTTATAGCATTTATATCCACATCTCTTGCTGACCACAGCATTATTTGTATATAAAAGTGTATTTAGTATTTTCCAGAGTTCCATTGCTCTTCTGTGTGTCTGTGGAGTCATAAGCAATGATCAGTAGTTCTATGATTCTGAGTTAGAGACCATATCCCTGCTCCAACTAGTAAACTCTTTCTGAACTGAAGCATCAGTTTTAGTCCAGTGCAAGATTAAAATGTGCAGAATTAGATATTCTAGGAGCAGGGTTGGGAACTATGGCTCAAGGCTATACCCCTAGTTGGGGTGGTGGTAGCTCAGTGGGTAGGATACTTGTCTCTGGACCAAGAGGTCGCAGGTTCGAATCCTACCTCCAGCATACCACCTCTGGGTCCCTGAGCAAGACCCTTAACC
>JBBPDE010000107.1:33263433-33273645 GCA_037974605.1 Nannopetersius ansorgii
CACTATCATGTCATTATTATAAAAGTAACTAGTAAACAGGGAAAGTAAGGACCACATTACATTAAAAAAGTTGAAACACTTTTTTTGTGTCGATGTCGCAGCAGCTCTAATTTCCTGTTATCTAGGGGGAAAAAATCGGTATTGGAAAAATCGGTATCGGTCGATCACACTTACACAAAATCGGTAATCGGAATCGGCAAAGAAAATTGCAATCGGTGCATCCCTAGTAATTACTATTATAATGACAATTTTAATGCTACTTTCATTATGTACGTGATACTCTACACATGCAGAAATGGGTATACACATTATTTAGGCTTAAAATGATGCCACTGAGTTCATGGAATGAAAGAACAGGATGTTTTATTTCAAATGATGAAGTGTGAAGAAGGGGTAAGTTTAAAAAGCGTGAAGAGCAACCAATGCTCTTTGGAAAGGAAAAACAGAATTCCAAGAAGACTTAAACACAAATCCTTCAGGATCCGCAAAGGTAGTCCTTTCAATGTTTTTTATGTTTTATATTTTAAATGAGGTTTCATTAAAAGTGAAGACCAGCTTGGATGAGAGTATGTGCTGCTGGAGAGACAAACCTGTACGAGCTTAATTTGCTAATTCTCCTTTCTTTTTCATATCCTCCATTTCACTGACGCAAACTCATTAAGCCACAGCCACTTTAGTTTTTCATCTACAGCTCCTACTGCACATACACACTTAACACAAATACATGAGCCATGCAGTAAAGAAAGCAGATTTAAAACTGGTTTGCAAAACAGTTACTCCCAATCATCACAGTCCTATACCTCACTTGCTAGTAGGACCCTATACACCAAAACAGAATAAAAATAAGAAAACATACAACAGAGTTAGAGCAATGTGATTAGCAGACAGGCATTCTATGACTGTCGATACTTCTTGATAACAGGACTCTGACCGACTTGTTCAGCATAACTTGCCTGCAGACAAGTAATAAGCATTTATCAAAAACAATTCTGTCAAAGAGCTTTAATGAATGCAGCACTGCTAGACCAGTCACAGTGTTTAGAAACTCTATCTCTCTCTCATTACTGTTTCAAAATCTAATCATAAAAATCACTGTCTTATTGTAACACACAAGGCCACGATATTCCATGAACACCAGCACTGACATACCCATTTCCAGAATCTCATGGTAAAGCACTCCTTTTTATGCATTATTGGACTAGAACACTGCTCACATTCACTTAATATGAAAGCAGGACAAGTTGGAAACAAAATCCAAATTTCAAATTAAACTATTCAGTAAATGAGCTTGATTTTCACATTACAAGCTTAAACTGAATAAGTATAAATGTTACCCTCATTCACTCACCAGCTACAGGCGTTGCTGTAGGTGCTCCTCCAGTTGGTGCGTTGGTGCGTAATCCTGCTGCAGCGACAGTGGTCTGGCTGGTGCCCCTGCTGGTTAGTGTCCGTGGTTTAAAGTGTCTCCAGCGGCAGGCCTTAACATTGCGCAGGATCTGCCTCAGATGCAGGGGAGATGAGGAGGATGGAAAAGCGGGCAACGAGGAGGTTGGGGTGGAGGTACTGCAATACGCAGAGTTTTCAGGATATGAAGGAGAAGCAGCAGGCAACAACTCTTCTGCAGCTGAATCCAGACTGTGGAAAACGCTGTCTAGATCCGAGTGGGCACGGTCCAGGAGAAGCCTGCGCGTTAAGGTCCAGATATCAGACATTGTGACAAAAGCAATAAAACATTTCAGTTAAAAATGTTACACATTTGATCAGTCATGTGACACAGACTTGTTTGTATGGCAAAAAAGCAAGATTCTGTGACTTTTAATTCTGGTTTGATGTACGGTCATACTGACATTTGATACAGGGCATCGAAGCCTCTGTCCAAACAGTCATGCTTCACTTGTGTCAATCCAAGCCATCAAAAATGTTGCATATGTGGAAATAAACCCTTTATGGCAACTTCATCAAAATGCCTGTTTCTATGGTTACGCTTTGCATGTTTTGTTTTGTTTTGGAGGACTCGTAAGACAAGTGCAAGTACTGCAAACAAACATGAACAGTGCTGTCTAATGGGGAAAAAATAAACCAAACAGATTTTTAAAATCAAGCAACACAATGATATTTTAAAAGATATTAAGGCTGAGGGAGCTTCACACACCAAGCCTTCTCGGCATAAAAAAAAAAGTTCAACATTGTGGTCTGCTCCCATAATTAAAACTACAGTAAATACCATGTCTTTAAACTTTGACCATGTCAGTTTCCCCAAGTTTGCTGGGTGAGAAATAAATAAAGGCCATGTTTGTTTTTTTTTAAAGTTACATTAAATTACTTTACAATAATATGATATTTGGGCAGTATATCAAGCTTGGGCCACTTTTACCAATGGGCTGAATGTAGATCACCAAAGCCAACCAAAAGTTGTAGCATCAAAGCAAAACTAAAGAACTACACTTCGACCTCCAAAAGTGCCATAGCCAAGTGACTACACTTGGATGGTGGAAAATTGTGTGCATTTGATTTTTCAGTAAACCATTTCTGTAAGGCCTCAGTGCTGCTGTGTGTGATATTTACCTGCCCCCTCTTCCAACCCGTCGCCGCGCCAACCCAATGCAGCGGTGTGGTGTTGAAAGGCTAGTGAGAGTGTAACGAAAACGCGGGTCACGTGATCCAGCTTCAGTCTCGCTACACCATGGCCAGCTACCATTCTGATCCAACCGAGCCTTAATATTAAAGATAAGAATGACTTAATGATCAACAGAAAAAAAGAGAAATATTTAAGAGTTGTACAAACTAAGAGGGTGAATAGGCTTGAAAATAAACTAGACTAGAAAATTCACTAGAACTTTTTCTAAACAATAACAGAAGAACTCATTCTAGACCAGAACTGTTAGTTATTTATTCTGTTCACATAATTATCTCTATCATCTAGAGGAAATAAAGGAAAGGATTCAAAGAGACAGGGAAGCAAAAAAACAGACAGGAAATACATACAGCGTGGTAAATGCAGCCTGCTTTCCTCCTGAAGGCAAACTGTCCATCAGGGTCATTCTCCTCCTCAGCTTCCGATGACCCAGAATGTGTCTGTAGAGAGAACAGCAGCTTATATGCTATTCAAAAAAAGCAATTCAATCTCAAAACATTTCAGTGTTCATACAGAACAAAGGTCTCAAAAAGAATCACGTGCAGATATTCTGGACTGTGAATTAATTATTCTACCTACATTAAGAAGGAACACATAGGTCCAAAGGCATCCTAAGTGTATGTGTGAATACCTGTGAGAAAGGATCCTCATCAGAGCTGGGAAAGTCATACTGATTGAGGTCTTTGGGACTGAAGAGGGAAGAGCCAGACTGTTGGGGGGTAGTGAATGCCTGGATCTTCGGCTTCTTCTCATATTTTTTCTTCGGGTGGACCACCTCCGTCTTCTCCGGCTGAAAGAATAACAAGGTGTCAAGCCCACTCTGCAAAGCACTTCTAACTCTCTTCCACACATACATATATAAACATATAAATTAAAAAGAAAGTAAAAATTGGCAGCAGTCACTGATGTAAGCAGGTTGCCCAGGAAGGTTTAATTGGGAGCATCAGCCAAACCCATACCTTAATCTTATAGTCCTTGAGCTCAATGTGGTCCGTGTGCCGGTACTGGCTGCTGCTGGGCAGGGGAATGATGGGAATCTTATAAATGGGCTTCGCCATGGCCAGTGCCTCGGTCATGATATCAGTGCCGAAATTGGGTGCACCGTTCCTGTAGACAGAGCAGTGAATTAGTGTTACAGTACTCCTTTCTGGACTGCATGTCATTAGATCATATTTTTGGAGAAGACCATTTTGTTTATTCGCTATAAAGTAAACAAGACCAAAGGCCAAAACGAGACTTGATGGAATCTTTAAAATTTAGGATACTGGAAAAACGAATCGTCTGAATTGTGAGAGAAATCTTTGATCTCATACCTCTTTTCCACTATCTCCAATGTCAAGTGCAGCAGTTCTCTTTTGCTCTTTTCACGTTTCTTAATCATCTCCAGGATGGTGACCGCCCTGCTCAGATCTCTCCTCAGCTTCAGCATCTTCTCATACGATGCTTCGTCATTTTTACGATTCTGTTGTAAGAAGATAATGAATTTGTTTATGTTATACTGAAGACTACAACCTTAACTGAAAGGCAGTCAATGCAATTGCTATTATCTTTAGAACTGGCAAATCTCAAGTCTTTTTGAACTGACTTTTACAAACAGTTCAAACATCTAAAAGACTACATTACAATGATAAAAGGGCAACGCATCCACAAAAAACGTGGTATAAAATGTGTCATTATGACAGGCAGTTTACACACAAAGAGGAGGTCCCTGTCCATTAGCAGATTCATGTCTTCAGCAACTCACCTTCCTAGTTTGCATTTTCTCAGTCCTTCGTCTGAAGGCCACATAGGGGTCACTAGTGCTAGAACCATCACGCTTCTCCTGTTTGACCACTGGAGTGAGAGATCCACTTTTACATGACTTCCTCTTCCTACTCCAATACTCAAACACCTCCCGGATCAGCTCGTCATCTTCCTTCAGCAACAGCTTTGCCTCTTGCAGAGTCACTAGCTGGAGAATAAAGTCACATTTTATTTATATACAACTAAATATTTTATTTATATACAACTATATATTCTTCTATATCAGTGAAATAATTTAAAAACACCTTCAGATAGACCTCCGTAGAACTGTTATACAAATGTAACCTTTACTATTATGTCTAAAAGTCACACCCACAGACCTAAAAGCTCAAGAGGATGAACAATGGACCGAGAGCTTGACATTCCTAAAAATCATCTCCAATTAACTTTTAATTTCAGGCTTCATAGACAAGTCTTAAGGGGTCAGTGTTTCTCACTGTGGGGGTCTGAATGATACCTGCTGGCCGCTGCCTCTCTCCAGCCGGTCGATCATGTGCTCAAATTGCAGCGCTCCCACCTCCACCTTCTTCTTCAGCCTGTTCACAAACGCCTCGTCTTCAGAGTCCAGGTCATAATCTGGCTGCTCTGCGTCCAGACTGAAAGCTGTGGAGCATTTACACAAGGAAATGTTTTGAAACGCACATGCGCACACAATAGAATTTCATTCTAGGCTTTCATCTGAGACTTCTCTGGATGCTGTTTATGGTAGTTTCATTACAGCACACTGTACCTGCAACACTAACAGGTCTCTATAGCTGCCCTGAATCAAGGACTGAGCATTAAGTCTAAACTACATCTAAACATAAAATATCTAATGTTTTAATGCATCCCACTTTCAAAAATAAATGTGCAAAGGCATGAATAAATCAATATCAAGTTGAGGTTCATGTCTTGGTAAGGCAAAAGGGCATCAGTGGAGATTTGTGGCAGGAAAGATTATAGTCTATTTTTTTATTCTCCCTCAGAGACTTTGTTTCCCCACACTTCTCTGAACTCGCATTGAGTGTGTGTGTTTAAGAGTGTGCTCAGACGCTCTTGACAGGACCCTCGCAGTTGCCATTACAGAAACCCCAGAGGCTGCCAGACACACTTACACTCACAAATCAGACAAATGCACTCGTATTAACCCTGTACAAGATTCCTCACAAAACATTAACTTGGAACCCTAAACTGTGCATTTATAAGTTTTGTTTATCTACAGATCAGGAGAAATACTTCTGCACTGAATGAAGACACTGCACACTCATTGAAAACTAGCCAGCAGGACAGTTCTGCATCTGCTCAAGTGTTTCCAAAGGTGAAGTGTTTCCACACACACCCAAAACTTTTCCATTTATAAATCAGACTGATAACCTCACCAGGAGAAATAGCACAACTAAAAAGGTTTCACAACAGGAAACCTTTTTAGGATGCACATTTCTAAAGCATGTTTTCTCTTTCATTCATTCATACATTTATTTACATGCATGTGCATCTTCAGATATGCTCTTTGTATGTTTGGGCTGATTAGGCTTTGTTAAAAACCTGTAGGCTTAAAATCAGCATACAGGGTTGCTGAATAATGCACATTTTTTTATAGCAAAGAAGGAAAAGCTGTAGTCAGTGTTTAGCGACTCATAACTTCAGGCTCTTTCTAAAACCCTCATTAACTTTCCACAAACACTGGCAAAAATGATGGAATCACCACATTTGGATGTTTTACTTCCAAACAAGTAAGTTATGGCTTTGCCACAGAGCAAAAATCATTAAAGTTTATCAGGAAAGTTACGTCCTGCAAAGCTGATCCGTAAAATGTGATTTGAGAAAGCTGGAACGGAGACGATTGTGTGTCATTATCATTATCAGAATCAGAAAAACGTATTGATCCCAGAGGAAACTGCTTATGTTGACTGCACAGACACAAAGACAACCAATACAAAGTAAGTCAAAAGGTAAAAATATAACTCTCCAGAAATACTCAAATACTCTGTACAAAATCCACTATGGTATACACACAAGACACTATGCTCAGTAAGAGAAGAGGACATACATTCTAGATAAATAAATGACTGCTGAAGCTGTTTACTAATGAACACCGTGGTTTAGAGTTGTTACTGCATAAGCAGTCAGCAGGTTGGTATACTTTCATAATATTTAACACTTCACTTTGTATGTTGCCGTTTTGCACAGAATCACTTCATATTAGTAAACGCGTGTTCGCCATCCAATTTAGTATATAATAAGAGACATGCTGGTTAGTTCAGTGTGATTTTTTAAGAAACAAGCACTTTGACCTCTACTAGAACTAATTTGTAAACGTTTGCCATCTAAGAAAAATTATGGATGTCAACTGCGGGGTGGGTGGGTTTTGAGAGCACTGATATGTACTACAGCGGAATCAAAAGATTACATAATTCAAGCTGCCAGTTTTTGATCTGATGCTAATTAAACCACCATCTACATCTGATTTTAGTATGTAGATTACAACAGAATTGTTTGTCAAGTATACTGCACCTGTCCTGTAGTTCAAAATTTACATTAAGCTCCATCACATTCAGGCAGATAACACACAATGGCAATAAAACACAGTTGTTCATTTGACAATGTGTTGCTCATGGTACATTTCTTTTGTTCTTAAAATCACAAAGAGTTTACTAAAAGATTTTAAGGAAAATCCTAATTTCAAAATACAAGCAAGTGAGCTACACCTGCCCTGCAGTCTGAAATTTACATTCAGGCAAAAAGTCAGTTCACATTGCTCAGTTCTCATTACAGGGTCACACACAGAACAATCATTATAGACTATAATTATCCAAAAATGTCAGATATGCTTCACATGGGCCATGATTTAAAAAAATGATAATCACATTTTAAATTATTATTTGGACTTTCCATAAGAGGCTCAATTCAAACACTGCATTAAATGTTGCCCCATTCAAAGAGACGCCATATTAGAGCAGAAGGCCTAATGCAGCCAGCATTCTTGCCCTCCATCCAAAGGATTCAATCAAATACAAAGACAACACCTTCACAAGCAGAATGCTTCAAGACCCCCAAAGGTAAGAGGTGAAAGGCATCCAAGGACCTGACGTGAAACAAATGAACAGGCCTCCCCTCCATATACCTCAGTGAACCTGCTCCTACATTGATATTCAGGAGCAGCCCTGCTATTGCGGTGCTCACTAATAACCATCCTCCTCCTTAATTAACATTCATGAGCAAGAGGCGCAGACACACTTGCACTGCAAACTCACGCTGTATGTGAATGAGCTGCTTTGGCATCCTGAAGTCCCCAGGGTAGAGGGAGTCGTAGTAAGAGATGTTGCTCTCTGCTTCGGGCACAGGGATCACCATGTTGTCCCTCTTCTCCCCGTAAACCTGCTGCGCTGAGATGGCCCGCTGGAGATGGTGTTCCTATAGGAAACACAGACACGTTCAGATTAACACGTGTCAAACATTTGTAAATTTGTTCAAGTTAAGGTTTTTTTTGGTTTGTTTTCCTTTTTGATGCCAATATTCTCCAGATAGTGGAAGAGAAAAAAAAAATCTCAACATTCAGTAGTCAAAATCTGACAGACAAGGATAATCCCCACCATGAAAACATACTTTAATGTCTGGGGTGGGGAAAAGGCTACAGGGGCCCCTCTACAAGCTTTTAGACTAAAAACAAAAATATTTAAAAAAGAAAAAGGGACCAATTTAATGGCTAAATACTGATAAAAGTACAAAAAAAATCAAAAGGATTTATCGTGAAGACTTCAAAATTATAACCTACTACATGCAAGACATCGAAATTTAGGGGCAAGAATTTCCATTTCTCTTTGTACTACTTTAAACACTGAAAATTATGCTTTTACTGCAGCATTGTGTAAAGTTTGATCATGGATCAATAAGTATTTAAAATAAAATTGCAGTGCAGATACTAAAGCTGCATTTTTTAAAAATCCCCAGTCAAATACGCAATCCGTCATACACCAGCTCTAGGACTTTCATCCAAGAACGTTTTGATTATAATTGCACTTGATGCATTCAGTCCTCGGTCGCATTCTCAGCGAGAGTAATAAATTCACAGCTGAAACTCGAAGCACAAGCAGCTCCTGACTTCTCACGCTCATAAATCAACAGTTCTTGGTGTGAGTACGACATTCACATCATCAATTTACAAAACATGCGATATTACACTGCTACCTACTAACGGCCCTTTCACATTCACTTGATATCCCACTAAGCAGTTAGACAACCTGGACAGCATTAGTTCATTAAGCCATGGTCAGGAATTTAATTTCAATGTCAAGCTCTCATCAACCCTGGCACATTCAGTGCAGACTAGAACCAGTGTCCAGTTTTAGATCAGCTGCCAATGACCCTAATAAACTCCTGTGATGACTGTGAATGAAAAGTTCAAATAAGGGTCACAACAAGATAAACATAACACTAACAAGATTTGTGAGGGATCTCTCTGGGTGGCCTGTGTTTTCTACTCACTGTGGGCCTACAACAAGCTTTAAAAATAGAACCGTGATATACACACTGCCAATATATTTAATTTCAAACTTAATATTCACATTATTTCATCCAAACTCAAAACACTATGTATGCCCACATAGTTTTCTTTCGCACAAACAAGAACACGCAAATAAGTGGCTCGTGACTCAAGGCTGAACTCTTAGCAGAATTCCCTTACATAAGGCAGCAATTAGCAGAGAGCTGGAGCAAACTTCTTACAGCCAAACGGTCCCATCACCAACCCTGCAGCCACTCAGCCCAACACATTACAGATTGAGACAGAGGAGAGAGAGAAGAGAGAGGGGTGAAAGACAGGGTAAAGAGAGAGGGGAGATGGATGGAGACAGGAGAGATAGAGGTGAGAGAAAGAGAGCAGAGAGAGGGAAGAGGAGGAACAAGCGAGATAGAGGGGAAAGAGCGGGAGACAGTGAAGGGACAGAAAAAAAAGGGAAAAGGGGACATTTTTGAAGGCTAAAAATCCATTAGGATAACTACTGTTATAGATTTAACAGAATAAATGCCAACAACGTTCAATTTCAGATCAAATGGTACAAGGCGAAATAAGCAACTATTGGCCCAGGACAGTAACATTAGACAAAGTGAGAAATTCTTTTGACTGCTAAATTTCAAGCCACATGACCCATTCTCGCTTTCCATGGTCTGGTTCTGAATTTAACTGGATTCACCATTATGGTGTCGTGAAGTCATCACTGACCGTGTGGACCTTCACTAAAGGTCCTACATCCCCCAGATGCTGCACTTCATCCATTTGAATACAGAATTACTTCCAAAGGACAGCATTACTTCCAAAGCAACAACTTCCAGGTAATCCCATGCAAACAGCTGTGTTGATAAAGGCTACATCTCGTTCTCTGGAAGGACGACAAAGCATTTACTTTACCCAGCTCAATATACATGTAAAAATTATGTACAAAATACATGTACATAATGTGTGCAACTCACTATTAAAAGAAAGTCCAAATAAATGAATAAATATAAAAAATAAGAACAGCATTTCTAAACCAAACTGTACATCTCCAAACAAAACATGACATTCAAAAAGTTTCTGCACTTTTCTATTATGCATCTAAAAAACAAATTACGTCACTTTTCTATAGGGATGCACCGATTGCAATTTTCTTGGCCGATTCCGATTACCGATTTTGTGTAAGCGTGATCGGCCGATACCGATTTTTCCGATACCGATTTTCCCCCCTAGATAACAGGAAATTAGAGCTGCTGCGACATTGACACAAAAAAATGAGTTTCAACTTTTTTAATGTAACGTG
>JBBPDE010000107.1:33290555-33303058 GCA_037974605.1 Nannopetersius ansorgii
ATCAGTAAACTCTGATTTCAGTAAATATAACCGGTGTAAAACAGTCTAGAACTGGCGTTTACCCTCAGAACTCAGAGGGTATCAGTAAACTCTGATATATAAACAGTCTAGAACAGTCTGAAATAGAAACAGTCTAGAACCGATGTTTGTTCTCCTACACGCTTGCGGCTTGCTGCTCATTCTCTCGACGCACCGCCGCTCAGCTGCTCTCCGGAGCCCCTCCCTCTGCGGGTTTTCCCCACCCACACGCTATTACATGTTTTGAAAATTATAATAAATTTGTTTCTGCGTGACATAGGAACACCTAACAAAGCTCAGCATGACGTCTGACACTTCGACCATCAACACAAACTCGTTGAACCTCCATATAAAGTGCTGTTTGTCTGTATGATGACAGTTTACCACTGGTTGTGTTCTAAGTGTTAATTTCATAGATGCAAGATTCAAGATTCTTAATTTGTCACATACATAATACAAGTACAACATGTATTAAAATGTGACCTTGAGTCGAGCTGTAAGACAATAAATAAGTGCAATAAATAAAATTTAATTGAAGAGAAATTTGGAAAGGCTGAACTAAGGTACTAAAATATATAAAATGTATATAACATGTATAAACAAATATTACAAGAGGGATCTGTACATGGTGCAAAATGTAACAGAATAGAATATCTGCTCTCTAAAGTACAAAGTGCTATAGACATAAATGATGCACAGTCTGTGATATGAGATACAGTGCCCTGATTAAGGAGTCTTTTTTCTTCTTTTTTCTTCTTTTTTTTATACTAATGAATTACTAATGAATCACATTTTAATGAATGAATCATTAAATGGTATAAACCCTCAAAATTAACAGGATAAAAGCAAGAATGGCAAGAAAAATGCTAATAAATGAATTGTCTAATAAGACATAGAATACAGACATTCATAATAAAACCAATCTGTAAAAAAAAAAAAGTTCAGCTAACAGTTTCCCACTTACTCCACATATAGTCTCGCAGCCAATGAGTGGCTTGTCTGGTTTACTAATATTGCTTCCCTGAAACGTTTCCATTAAACTATTTGACCAAAACCCACTCAAACTGCATTCAGCTCTTCATTAAGACGGCACAGACTGTACTGCTGCCTCAGAGGATCCTCCCCAGAAGGTGCTCCTTGTGATATCAGAGGTCATAAATGTCATGTGGTGTGCGTTCAAGACAAACAAGACAGACATGCTGTTTACTTTACTTTTCTGTTGTCATCAAAGAGGTTATATTTATTTTGTGTTGCCGTAACACAATAAAGAGCAGGGGATGAGTTAGATGAGTGATGTTTTGATGCAGTAAGAAGCATGAACTGGAATATGATTGCATCCGTTCGTCATGCGTGGATGAGAGAAAGGCATTTAACAAGATGCTCCCCTGTGTCTTCTGAAAAACTAAAACACATCCAATTTACAACATGCAGCCACCACTACTTTGATGTTATGCAAAGCAGCTCGGAAAGTCTGAGCTCATTGTAAGTTTTCCTCCAGTAATTCTGACACTGTGATGGTGTTCATGTGGGCTCATCTTATAAATATAATCTTTTTTTCTGATTTTACGTAAAGGCAGCATAAGACTTACTGTGACCTATGCTTTAAAAATACTTCACCTGAAAAACACTTTTAAACAAAGCGGTGCTGGTATTTAAAAACAGGACTGATCTTAAATCAGATTTCTCTGTATTTATGATTATCATTGTCACAAAACCTAATTCTAGATTTGCACTCCTATTCCTGAGGGGGTTTGAGAAAACAGACCCTGTTGTTAAAAAAAAAATGCCTGCCTGGACAGTTCAGCTACACTGTGAAGTTCTGTTCATTTTTATAGCTCATAGTAAGTCATACCACCTTAAACCACATGTACAAGTCTGTGCCACCTTAATGACAATTTGTTGTGGTTTGCGTGGGTTGAGAACATTTGGAGTTGCAATTGCAGAAATAGTTTGGATGACTATTGACTTCTAGTGTTAGCAATGTCAGTCTCATAGATCCAATGCTGAACTAAAGTTAACAGTTTGACTGACTGGAATAAGTGGAAAATTAGATACATGTTAGACTGTTAGAAACTGACTGTTAGCCAATATATAGGGCCTTCAGTCCCTCACTCAAAACTATGTACCAAAACATTCACTGCAGATACTAAACAATACAATTAAAGATAAATGGCCAGATAATGAATGGTTTAATATATTTCATATATATCACTTTTTCTGTTTTTCTGTCTTTTATTTAAGACTTTATATTCTATATTATTCTTGTCACTGTGTCTCTGTGCATCTGTGCAGTTGTATTATAAGCAATTACAAAAAATTGAATTCTGATACTTATTCTTAATGGGTCAACGCATGTAAAATGTAGCATAAGATCATTTCATTTTGCAATGATACTTGTTCTTTGTTGCTCTCCTTTTCCAACTGAAATGTATCTCTGAAGTACGCTGGCGAGAGCTGAGCCAGATAATCATGACAGAGTGTAGCAGAAAGTGCAGCTCTGAGAAAAGTTCTCTCTTTACACTGCTTTCATTCACAGGACTTCACTGGAACACAGTGCTTCTGTGGATGAGCTGCAGGCATCGCCAACTCACTAGTAAGCACAGCCTATTTTCTGACAGGACGAGAAAAGGAGGTGAGGCCATCACAGCCAACTGCAGATCGACCAAAGTGTGTGTGTGTGTGTGTGTGTGTGTGTGTGTGTGTGTGTGCGTATACACTGCAACAATGTACGGCCTCTGAAGCAAAAGGAGCGTCTTTCCCAGGCTGTCTATACTTAACTCAGGCTCAGAAAAGATGCATCGAGCAGAAAAGGAGGCCTAGTTCTGAACCATAATCCACTTTCTCTTCCTTCTCACAGAGAAAAACCTTTTTCTCCGTCACACACTTGTTCACTCGCTCCCACCACGGGCTCTCTCACTCTCTCTCTCCCTCTCTCACACACACACACACATAGTAATGACAATTAATCATCCATGAAATTGACAATCCCAAGACTGCTGCTGACGAATGAAAAGAGCAGGCCTCACTCAAAGACACGTACACAGAAAGAAAAAAAAACCTTCTACAAATCCATAAGTCATTCTATGTCATTTCTGTACCAAAGGGAAGAGCCCCTCCTTAATACTTTTGTTGAGGAGGGGAAAGAAAAAAGTCTCGCATCAATAAAACATTGAGGGAGCCGAATGACTAACTCGGGGCCGCTTCGCCATCATCTATCATTCTCTGTCTTGATGGGCGGATCCTTATTCATCTGCTTAAATATATTTCGGAAAGAAAGTGAGGTTTTTTGCCGAGTCGGTGTGTGTTTGTGTGTGTATGCGTGTGTGTGTGTGTGTGTATAAGTAATGGCTGAATAGTTTCTAATTATATACTGCAACACAGCTTTCAAATTCATAGCTCGGACTGATGAAATAGAAGTTGGCCTAAAATAATAAAATAATTAAAGTTTATTTCATATTTGACACGTTTTTTTCTCCCCTGTGTCTCAAGGCTTTAATAGGAGATGAAACAGAGTGAAGAAATGCATTAGATGAGCTGTTAGAGTATAGATGTCAGAGAGCTTTTGTACTTGGTGCTTTTTCTCTGTAAAGTGTAACAGTGGTGGCTTTGTGACCTGCTCTCAAGTGAAATGCTGTTTGTAAGTGTGTGTGTGTGTGTGTGTGTGTGTGTGTGTGTGTGTGTGTGTGTGTGTGTGAGAGTGTGTGTCTGTGTGATGTGTAAAGAAGGTGATAAAAGCCTTGTGGTACATTCAGAATGTGTCTCCCTCCTCGTGCCCCTCTAACTGGTTTATCTGCCCCTCCTCCTCCTCTTCCTCCTCCTCCTCACTCTTCACCCCCCACTCAGGTAAACAGCCGCAGGCCAGGCGGGTCACACCTGAGACACGCTGCGTCCCGCCAGCCGTGGGAGGGCCAGCGTGTCTGTCAGGAGCCTCCAGGCTGTTTACACAGCTGACCAGATTTCACCTCCCTCACACACACACTCACTCGTTCTCTCTCTCTCTCTCTTTCTCTCTCTCTCACACACACAGAGGTAGTGTTTGCCCTCTGGTTGACACGTGGCTGTTGACTGGTCCCTGCTCCACTGCCTGGCTCCTTTCAGCTGTCTTTTAGCCCTGTTAGGCCCACACAAAGTGTATCTAGACCACTCTAGATAAGCCAACACAGTGCTGAGTGCTTGCAGAGCTCACCACCGTGGATTCCCTCTCTAAAGCTTCTTGTCCACAAGGTACAAGTTAAAGGGTGTTTTTTGGTTAACCTATATAATAGACTTAATGCTTCCTCCTGGTGACCTAGTGGTTAGGGAGTCCTGTGATCAGAAAGTCATGGGTTTGAATCCCAAGAATGCTAGTTGGACCACAGACATACCCTTGCGCAAGGTACCATCCCCACACACTGCTCTCTGGGTGCTCCTGGCTGCTGCGTGTGTGTGTGTGTGTGTGCATGTAACTTCTAAAGAGAGGTTCTGCTGCTCTTGTCGGCTTAGGCAGCTCAATCCACCAGCAGAGAGGAGTCTGGGTTTACTAGTGAGTAAGCCTTACTGTAAAGTGATCATTCTATCATACGTGTGTTTATCCAAATAAATATATATACATGTCCAGATTGTATATCTCTATATAGATTGTATAGTGTACAGGGACTAATAAAGGTTTATCTTATCTTAAATTGTAATGTAATGCAGTGCCACATTTTATGATTTGATATCTCCCAAAATGTTAAATTCAGCAAGTAAACAGCGATGCATGTACTGAAAACTTTTGCATACATCTGTACATTTTGGCTTGATTTAGGACCAAGAAAACCCAAAACTAAATGCTTCATGTGTCCCCAATACTTAAGAGAGCCCACTCCTTTTCCACAGGATATGATGGGACATTTACTGATAATGTAGTCAGATTGGACTGTCAATTTAACCAGGGCTTATTCCAGATTGTTTTATAGCAAAAAAGGCTGCCAGAGTCTTTATTGAAGCTGTAGCGCACAGTCATTAAAAATAATGACTTGAATAGATTTGAATAGGACTGAAGTCTCTGAGAAACACTGGTAACACCTCACTAAAGCTGATCATGTCTTTTTAAAAACTGATGTACTGAGGGCCTTGCCTTGATCCAGACACACAGTACACTTTCAGTGATTACCTTCACCCTTTAACAAATCTCTGAATGTGCTGTGAGCACCATGACCTCTGGATTAAGACAAAGTGAGACTGAAGAAATCTGCTACATTATGATCACCTCTAAATGCACCCTTTCTGCTATTAGAGGGGTCATTAACTTCAGTTAGTAAAACGTTCCTGCTTGTTTTTATTCAAATATCACGGTATTTGCAGCAAAAAATTATTAAACATCATAATGTGACTTTTCGGCTATTTTAGCTGCAGTCCTATGTGAGAAATTCATAGTCATACAGTAAAGATTGGCCGTCAGATTAATAACTGAAAAATAAGCCTTGAGTAAATAATAATAATCTGCCTTTAACACATGCTATAACAGATTAATATAACATCCTACACTGTGGTTCGTGTAGTTAATAAAAAGCTTTATTATGTTCGATAGTCGGTACTGTAAGGTAGTTAGTTTTCAAAACTGTATTCAAAAATGAATTATCTTTGATCTATAGCATGCGTCCTCATCAATACTAACAGACACAACCAACAAATGCACCTATACTTCCAATTCCATCTGACCATCCCATACTGACCCCAGAGAGAGAGAGAGAGAGAGATTGGATAATTAGATGTAAAATTTTAACTGAGACATGTTGGCTTTTTTATTAAGAAAGCTAAATCCCCTGAACATTAAATGATTTTTTTAACAGAGCAGCAGAAACAGAGAGCGGAATAGATAGATAAACAAAGAGAGAGAGAGAGAGAGAGAGAGAGAGAGAGAGAGGGATAGAAAAAGAGATAGACAGAGAGAGACAGAGAGAGAGAGAGGGAGAGAGAGAGAGAGGGATAGAAAAAGAGATAGACAGAGAGAGAGAGGGAGAGGGAGAGGGAGAGGGAGAGGGAGATAGATGTAAAATTTTAACTGAAACATGTTGGCTTTTTTTATTAAGAAGCCGAACCCCCACAACATGAAACAATTTTGGACAGAGCGGCAGAAACAGAGAGAGAGAAAGAGAGAGCGAGGGGTAAAATGGGATGAATGAGACAGCAATTAAAGATCAAAAGATCATGACACTTACTTCACCATGGAAGCTGTATCTGCCCTTGAGAATGGCCTTGAAGAGGCGTGGCCTGCTCTGCTGGTCGAAGGGCATGGAGCCACTCAGCAGGATGTAGGAGATCACCCCCAGCGCCCACACGTCCACGGCACTTCCGTAAGGTCTCCCAGCCACCATCTCAGGGGCTAAATACTCAGGGGTTCCACACAACGTCCTCAGGGCCCAGTCATGTCCTTTCGGGCCCCCAGAAGCAACAGTGGAAGCTGCTGTAATGTTATGAAGGCTTTTGTCCTGGCTGATATGAGGTCCACCCTGGCTGCTCTCAGCACAGTTAGTTTGTCTGCTACCTAAACTGTTATGTGAAAACATCCTTTGTCTCTCTTGGTGAGCTCTATCCTCTCTTTTCCCTGCCATATTAAGGTTGATATGTTTATAAGTTCCTGAACCATCTGTCTGACTTCCATGGAGTCTGTCCTTTTTTGAACCCCTGGAGAGTGCCGCGCTGCAGCCCCCCTTATTCTCCACACCTCTGCTATCTGTTCCTGTTCCATCAAATTCCAAGCTTTCATCTATTTCCCTTTCATCTCCAGCGCTGACCGGAAACCCATTCGCATCTCCACTCTCATCTACTCCAATGGTAACACCCCTTCCCTGCCTGCTTTCTCTGGCTTTTCCATCATCTGCTAATCTTCTGCAATCAGCTACAATGTCCTTACCCTTTATATTTATAACACCGCAACTTCTGGCACCACCAGTACCCCTGTTATCCTCCACGTCTGACCCAGCGGAGTCTACAATCTCTCTAGCCCTTCTAGCTCCACAGCTACCTCCTGCTGCAGCATCACTGCTTCCTACAGCGTGGCTCCTGCTGCTCCAGCAGGCTAGCCCAAAGTCACTTATGATCAACCGTGAATCATGACCTGGATGATAGTATAGCAGATTTTCCGGCTTTAGATCCCTGTGAACAACGCCCAGGGCGTGGATGTAGCGCAGGCCACTCGACACCATGATAAGTGCCCTGTGGTAAGAGTGAGATATAGCAAGAGTTAGGGGTGTAGTGATGTATAAATTCAGACCTCATTTCAGTACTTAATGGCAGTCTCTCAGTTCTGTAGGTTTTTAAAAGTGCCAAACACACCAGCTATGTTACAGCAGTATGATATTTAACAGTCACAAAACCTAAAACAACATGATATGTTTTGTGACGTGTAGCTTTACTAGGGTTTTAGAAAATGATTTTAGAATGTTGAAAAATTTTAAATAATTATGATCAGTTAAACAATATCAGACCAATAAGATCAACTTATTATCAGAGGCTTCTGTGGCAACTTGTGGCCTGAGTGCATATTGCCATTAAAACAAATGTGACATTCTTAGAAATGCAATTCAGAAATTCTTCGATCACTCTAATTGCTTGATAAATTGTCTGATGATATCATTTGTAATGAAAAACTTAATATCAAACTAGAATATAAATTGTGTTACTTATTGAATATAATAAAAAAACAATTAAGTTGTTGGTGAATTAGCATTGATGTTACATGCTGTGTACTATTTTAATAATTTTAATAATAATAATAATAATAATAATAATAATAATAATAATAATAATAATAATACAAGGTTTGACATACAAGATTTTGAGTTTACAACACTCACTCCCATAGAACTTTTAAAAATTGAGGCGTGAGTGGTTCGGCGTAAGCTGTAGTATCGTATTTACATACTACGTGAGTGAATTCGTAGAATACGTAGAAAACTCAGTAACATAGCATATGAGTGAGGGAGTTGGCGTCCCTCAGTACTTTATAAGTACAGTATATTTATGTCCTTTTCCTTTTTTTGTGGCTTTTTCTGTTTTTATGTTCTAGATGATGTTACAGCTGTGTTAGGATCAGTAAGAGACTTAGGATGGGGTGTGTTTCAATGTACACTGTTGTAGGAATGGGGCATTATTCTCATAGAATTTCTCCCATTCCCCCCCTACAGCTCGTCACAACAGTGGTGGAACATCATCATATTGCCCACCCTTACCTGGTGGCATCGCGCTCAGTGAAGAAACCCCGAGCGACCACCCGCTCCAGCAGCTCTCCTCCTGTGGCAAGCTCAAGGACGAGGTAAACACGGTGAGGAGTTTCAAACACCTCCGCCAGACGGATGACATTAGGATGCCGAACCCGGCGTAGAACCCCCAGCTCCGCATGACATGACTCACGACCTTCGTGACCTCTTACTTCTAGCAGTTTGATGGCGAAAGGCTGGCGGGTATGTCTGTGCTCAACACGCACCACGTAGCTGAAGCTGCCCCGGCCAATCAGGGCCTTGATGTCATACCTGGAAAATATCACCCATCATTAAATGGACCCCTTTTATGTGGGTGACCCTGGGGTGCAGTAATGGAGAACCCCTGTTGACTTCCACTTATATTCAAATTTCTAAAAGCATATTTAAGCACCGTGCTAATGATTATCTTTCTATACCTACGTGAAAGCCTCATATAACCTGCTCTCGGGTTGCTATAATTCGCACCATTTGTATTCATTAAATACACAATTACCACAGCAGGTCATGGATCTGTATGCAATTCACAGTCTGGCCGTCTGCTAGGCCCCCTCTCACAGTTTTTAAGAAGGCTGTGCTCCAGGATCCCGAAGCTTTAAAAACTTCGGGTCCTGCTGTGAAGAGAGCTGTTGAAGAAGGACGGTCATTTTATCATGTCCCCAGGAGGCCATATCTGCCTGACAAATGAAAATGAACTGAGGGCAGGATGACGCAGCTGGAGGGCCACAGGTGAGTTGCTTACAAATATGACAAAGTTTTTTCAATATGAAACTATAATGGGCTTTTGGGAGCCACTGAGGGCAGCAAGACCTGTAAAGCATTAAATGATGCCTTACACATATATATATATATATAATCATAAAACCACACACAATATTACTTGGCAGGATCAAAATGTCAACAGAGTCTAAATGTTTATGCCTGTCTGTACTAATTATCAATATGAACAGAAGAAATCTGCTTAGTCACAAGCTCTGTCACACCAATCCTGCCTGCGCTCTCAGATCTGCCAGTGTAGCCTGATTTATTTTTCACGAATTGGACTGTAAATGTTGTACCTGGCTGTGACACGGGGGTCAAACTTTGTCCGAAACTTTACTTCAGTCCTGTTGGCTTGTCTGTTCCTCAGAGCGGCTTCATCGGCAGCAGGGGCTTGGGTTCTATTCGACAGATGAGGTGCTCTTTTCTTTTTGTCCAAATCTTCATCCAAGTCCTTGTTTTTGTTGTAGCTCACCATAGACTTCATAAAACTGAAATAGCCGCTCTTCGGGGAAGGATCCGACAGTAGTCCTACTTTGCTAGCACTGCTGCCCATTATAATTACTCACCAGGCAAGAGCTTAATGCTACAGTTACTGTCCTTTCTAGTCCAGACTCCGTAGCTGCTATTGAATGTGGACACGTCCACGTAACAAAAGCTTAACCAACGGGCAAGGAACCTCACTCATGCGCCGTAATGCCCCGCCCCCCGCACACCTGCAGCGAGGGGCCTCAGTGCAGGTGCAGATGGTGTCTAGGTGCAAACTGTTTGATCCCTTTGTTATTTGAAAGGTGCAAACCTGGTCAGGGTTCTGGGGTTCTCCCTTAACACACAGGACTGTGCAAATATCTTGAGCCACCCCTAAAGTCTTTATAGTTTGCTTTGAGTCACCCTTTTGGTGCAAAAACACAATTGTATTCCTGTAAAACTGTATTTTCTTTGGCCTATTAACTAGATTAAATGAAAGAAATGGGAACAAATGTGACAGGCTGCAAAGTGCCAACCACTCAGCATTCAGCACCACCAGTATACTGATCACTGCCCGATTGTCTGGAATCATCTGCTCCTGTTTCTTCACTGGTTCTTCACAGTTAGATGCTCTTTTCTCTGCTTGAATGCTTAATACGTAGGTCACTGTGTGGCTTAGCAAACAAAAAAGATTCCTCTGGAACTGCTCAGGTTCAGGGACTGGACTGAAAAGGAGAGCCTTTAAAAGTTCTTCAGGAAGCCTGGAGAACTGTTCCAAGAAAGTCTGGATCTTTGGAAGGAAAACAAAGGTTCTGGGCTCTGTACAGGGCCTGGTTCACTCCCTCATGTTGAGAATGAAATGTTTTCATAAGGTGTAATATCCATTCACTATGGTCTACATATATCATAATCATATTTATTATATCACATTTATTGAATAATAACTGTAAGGTGGGTTGAAAGTGGAGGGGAGAGAGAGAGTGGCTATAACCTTACCCCATGAGCACCAGGCTGTGAATGGCCCTCAGGGCTGACCGAAGAGAATCAGCCTGACTCGCCAATCTTCAGCATAATAGTTCTTCAAGATAGAGCAAATCATGAGGGATGGGTTCAGATTGATCCATTACATGATCTGAGGTTCTATTTTGGGGGATTTGGAGCACCCAAGCTGGATTAATCCAGATGGATGTGGCCAGTAATGGGCAAGGGTGTGCTTATCGTGAAGTATATCTGCACTGCTTCATCCGTCTAAAGAGCGCTGAAAATGAGACTGGATGAGATGAGCACTTTTCAAAGACCTTCGACTTCTATTACCCCATTACAGAAATGGAATAGCATAGTTCAAATGTATTTTAAAAATGTTCTGGACAAATGTTGAAAACAGATAGAATTGCACAGAATTTTACAATAAGCCCTGGCCAATAATGTATTTGCCCCGGGATGCTCCTCTTAATGTTTGTGTCTTTGACGCATACACTCAGAAAAACGACACTCGTTCAGTACAGTAATGATGCTACATTGTTATCTGTATATGACAATAAAACTTGAAACTTGAAACTTGAAAACACACACACACACACACACACACACACACACACACACACACACACACACACACACACACACATGTATGTACACATGTATGTATATGTATGTATGTATCTCACTACAGTTATATTATATATCATTAATGTAGGGAATTTAAGTAGAAGCATGCAATGGAGATTTCCACATTTCAAACAATCCATTGACATAAAAGCCAACTACAGTAGTAATAACAAAAAATGTCAGTGTCTCTATGACATGTCATGTGCCCTTGAGCAGCAATTACAGCTTGACAACGACGTCTCATGCTGTCCACAAGTCGACTTATTGGCTGCTGAGGCATGGCATCCAACTCTACTTGAAGGGCGGCCCTCAGGTCATTGAGGTTCTGGGATACGAGCCTCTACACGCGACTCAGCTGATCCCATAGATGGTCAGGGATTCAGGTCTGAAGAAAGTGGCGGCAACTCCATTCGAGGTACCACAGTCTCCAGCAGCCATTCCCTGATGATCTGATTTTGATTGTCCTCCATGAAGATGAAATTGGGCCTGTGTTGTTCATGCAGGGGTACACTGACTGGATTAAAAGTGTTATTCAGGTAGTATGGGCTTGTCACCGTATTCACAAAGTGTAGGTCATTTCTGTATTGACTAGACTGTAACACCTGCCCACACTGTAACACCACCACCACCACCAAAGGCCTGTCTTGTGACAACAGTGGCTGATGCATAGCGCTCTCCTTTATATCTCCAACACCGTTGGTGGCCATCATTACTGCTCAACATGAATTGACTTTCATCAGAGAACAGCATTGAGGCACACTGGTTCCTCGTCTAGCATAAATGAACCCTGGCGCATGTAAGATGATGACGCCTGTGCCTGGTGGTGTGGTCAGGCACCCTTGCAAGTCATCTGGCCGACATCCAAAAATGTGTCTGGAGTTGAGTAGTACTTCTAAATCAGACCACCAGGGTGCAGTGGTGAGAGAGAGTCTGCATTGTTTACTGAGGTAAACTCGATTAAAATAAATGACTGAGCAGGATAATAAACTGCTTTCGACTGCTTGCGATCATCCATTGTAATCACAGCATAATCCCATTGTAATCCATTCCCTAATCTGAAACCCTTAATTACCATGGTAACCAGACACTTCTGAAGAGCCAGGCACTTTACTTTTGATTTGCTGTGATCTCCAGCATTTGTTGAGCTTTTGCTGTGATGTCACGTCTCTCACAGGTCGATGAAGGTAATCGTCTCTCGCTCATGTGACGGAACATTTAAAACCAGGTTTTTAAATGGAGAGATGGATGTGGATGAGAGTGTGTGCATGAAAGAGAGAGGGTATGAGACAGAAAATATATACCTATTTTAAACAAACAAAAATAAATAATCGTCAAGAAACCTAATAAGCAGACCAATAATAATAATAATAATAATAATAATAATAATAATAATAATAATAATAATAATAATAATAATAATAATAATAA
>JBBPDE010000107.1:33321407-33334958 GCA_037974605.1 Nannopetersius ansorgii
TAACTGTGTCTTCCCCTCTCTGTTTAGTTACGACTGGTGCTCGCAGTGTATCACTGTGGAGCCACTCGTATCATTTTCTAGTCCTTCGTGGGCATTGGGGTGGACAACATAACCACAGTTACGACTGGTGCTCACAGTGTATCACTGTAGAACCACTCGTATCAATTTCCAGTCCGTCGTGGTCCTGGAAGCAAGTTCTTGAGCCCGTGACACGGCTGCTGTTTTTTCTCGGCCAAGCTGCCTCGGCAGTTGTACTGTTATGTCTTCATTGCTGTTTTGCCTTTAAAAAGAAAGCTGTTCTGCCTCAGTGAAACTGTGTTGCTTTCAAACTGTTTTGCCTAGACCAAGCTTCTGCTACAAGTACCTTGGCTCTGGTTTGCCTTGGTGGTTTGCTTTATCGTGCCGGGAGTCTGTATTTGTTTTATTTTATGTTGCCTTAATTTCGAGTTTTTGTCTTCTTGTTTTGCAGTGCTGGGCCTGTGGTGGTGGTGTCTCCCCTCCCTTTGATTTGGTTCACGTGTGTGTGTGGGGATTTGTGGTGTTTTCTTTTGGGAGCCACTGCCCCACTGCCCAGCCCGGTGGCAGTTGTGTTTGTCTTTTTTTATGACTTTTAATATTAAAATTAAAATATTATTTTTATAAATTGAAATACGTCTCTTGCTCCCTCCTCCTTTTAAGTAGACGAACCTGTGTGTCCTTTTATTAGGAGTAACATGTCCTAGGGTGAAAGCCCCTAGGTGGCGTTGTCGGACAGCTTGGTGGTTATAAACCACTTAAAATTAGCCTACTGGTGTACATATTAGTATTGGCCTTAAATTCACCTACACCGCACCGCCACATAAACAAACCAAGCCTCATTCTTTAGAACTTTTTGTTGCTTAACTTTGCTGTATCGTGAACCGTACCGAACCATGACCCCAAAACGCAGGTACGTAATGAACCGTGACGTCTGTGTACCGTTACACCCCTAATATACAGTATATATATATAATTTTATATTCATATTAACAAAGAACAAAAAAAAGAAATAGAGGCCGAATTACATTCAGTTGTACTGCAAGTTGAAAACATTTTGTACACTAATGAACCACACATTAATTACAGCCTCATCACATCATAGTTATTCTACAGCTGGCTTTTTGCTGTACTGTTGTTTGTTGAACATTAGCATGTTAAGTGTGATAAAGATGCACCCATGTGTGGAAATGAGGGGCTTCTGCCTGCTGAGGTTACTCTCCACATTAGCATCTGCTTGGCCATACGAGCTCAGATAAACCTTTAACCAGACCCATGCATCTTCATTACTGCGTGCCACTTCATGCTGAGCAAGCAGCCAAATGTCTCTGTTAGCCAGATGCTAAGTTTAAGCTCTGCATTCTGAGGTGGCACGCAAAGGCTAAAGAAGCCTAAAGGCTAAACAGGACAATTTGATGCTACCCAAAATGGCATTTAAGTTGGAGTAAAAAAAGAACTGAGTGAGTTTTTTAAGCACTGAAAACTTCTGTCCTATTTTTTCTTGCTATAAACATGACATAAAAGACCAGAGTTGCTTTTTGAAAGAGCAGGGCTGCTTTTTGTAAGACTAAGATTAGTAAAGTAGTGTGTGTGATTAGTAAGGCCTTTAACTGAAGGTGACAGAGGCAGTGAATATTTAGTGTGTTTATGCGTACGCTTTTCCCTTTCCTCTTGATGGTCTTGCTCAGACTTCAGAGATGAAAGAGGACTTGTTTGCCTGAGAGGGATAAGTGAGAAATCACTCTGTATTTGTCATTTTAGCTAAAATTGTACTGTAAGGATAAACCGGACCAGAACGATTACAAGCACCTTGCACTGTTAGATCTCAACCTTCAAAGAAACATTTTTTGAAAAGAAACATCAACTTTTCCTCCCAAATGGGTCTTTGTCTTTTCTTTTTTGTAAGTGTGTATTGACTTGAAAGGCTCCCGCCAACCAACAACTGGAGCTAAGGGATGGGGTCACGGATATTTACTGCTTTGTTCTTAGATCACTTGGGGTATGGAGAAAATCTAAAACCACTGACATGGAATTTCTCCTTTTCCCGACTCATAAACAGCAAATCTACTCTCTGGGAACTCAACATAGATGTTGCAGTGGCTTGATGTTTGTTTGTTGAAAACATTGAGAGATGTTGCTTAATGACTTGCACATCATTTATGAAGAATCACCAAGTAATACTCAAGATGCTTCAACAATGTTAATTGATCTACATCAAATAGTAAAAGTTTGATAAATGTTTGACTAAATGTTTGCCAGCTTACCACTATACCAATATGTAACATGGACTGCCACATGTTCGAGGCGTAGTCTGAACTCTCAAAACAACTCTTAAAGACTCCTGGTAAAAATAGTCTGCTCAGCAGTTTATCCATTTATGCAATGGTCTGGAGACATCACTAACAAATTTCATAACTTTCTCAGAAGTTGTATTGATTTCATGACTCAATCCACTATGAATCATTGCTTCTGTACTAGACCAGAGTGTTACAGAATATTCCTTCTACTCACCAGGGGTTTACATACAGAAAATTCAACCTCCTAGCCTTTCAGCTTCATTTGTTTGAAGACATCCTTTTAGTACATGAAATGAAAGGTGTCAAAATGAAGCAATGCCATAGAAATATCTATAGAACTGATTTCATTTGTGTTATTCAAAGTCAACCTTAACTAACAATTAGAATTCACTTTTTATTTCTTAATGTGATGTAGGCTATTTCCTAGTGAAACAGGATATTTGGGGAGGAAATAATTGGGCAATATGAAACAAGGATGTTGTTGATGTCTGTTTTAAACAAAAGTCCACTTCAGGTAAGCTCCAAAAACCAAAAGTGAAATTGAGACAGTGAGACTTACAAAGCAGCACCTGCTGAAGGTTGTTTACAGCAGTCTAACCAATGTGTGTAGCTGACAAATGTGGACTTGCAGGCAGAAACAGAAGTAAAACCTGGTGTTTTTTCTCAGTTATAGGTGTGGGTGGCGGTAGTTAGAGGAAAACAAACTATGATTTCATAAAACATATTATATTGCGCTGATTTCTCAGCAGGTAGTCATGCTGGAGCTTACGGTGCCCTGGGAGCTGAAAGAGGAGGCCAGTGAAAGGAAAAACATGCAGAACTGGATGAAAAGAACCGCAGATGAAGTGGTGTGTATGGTCCATGTCCATTGAAGTGGAGAGGCTTTGCGCGAAAATCAGTGTGCAAAGCTTACAGCCTCCTGGGCCTTACTGGTGCATATTAAAGAAAAGCCACTGGCAGAGATACAGAGCCAGCAGAGAAAGTGTCAAGATGGCTGTGGATCAGGAGGCACTAAAGGTGGACTAGGGTTTGTGCAGTTTGTTTTTTAGGTCTGATACTGAAACAGTATGACTGGTCCTAGTATGGTGGCTAGGACTATTCCAAGGGCACAAGACTGACAGGGACCTCTTAAGAACAATACTATTCATATTATCAGTAAGTTAATGTACTTAAGCCATGTTCCAAAACCTTTTTATTGTGTGGTTTGTTACTCCAATTACCAGGATTGCCTTTATATTTCACCACAGTCTCTATTCATTGCATGATTCAATCTTGCAGCAACAGAATGCATAGGAAATATTGCTTTCCAGTAGGTGCGCTTACAAACAGAACAGATGGTGAACTATCAGTAGATCAGACATGTTGTCACCAAAGTAGTCGGGATATCAAAAATGAAAAGAGAGGTAACAGAAAGCTGAGATGCAGAAAAAGTGAGTTATTCACCCAGTTTTTCCACAGAAAGGGTTTGATTTATTCATGGACATTCCTTTGGTGCCCATAAGCATGTAGCTACCTAGCTAACATTACTATTGTTGCTAAACTGCTGCCTGGCTAACTAACAAGTGAAGTTAACTCAGGCTTCACTTAAATATTACTTTACAGCCACTTGGAAGCCAAACACGCACACCCAGGGACACACAGATACCAGCGTGGGTGCACAAGCTTTATTCTAATGTGAAGGATGTTACAGTTCAAAAACACCAAACAAACCACTTTGGGCTGAAATAATTCCACAGGCTCTCTCCAGCCTCACAGTCCTCCATTTTTTCCTCTTTGTTCTCCCTCTTGCTCCCTACTCTCTGTTCTCTCTCCACTCACTGGAGAGTCCATGTTATAAGGAGTCCTGGCTCTTCACTTGATGCAGTCCACCTGGTTCTCATTGAGGGCCAAGTAAAGTTTGCTAAGGGGCCTACTCCCCACAACAATTTCGCAACCCATCAGTTTTCTTTTAAGTCTAAAGCAAAATAAGTTCAGGAAGTGATAGTTATAAGAATGGTAAACGATAAATAAATGAAGACAAAGAGACAAATTCAGGTCATGAATTTCATTAATCCACTCAATTTTGTAACAGTTGTATCCTTACTAGAGTTGTGGGTACATGGATCTTGGGGTCAATGAGCTCAAGTTAGGGACTCACCCTGGGTGTGGCACCAGCCCATCACAGGACAATGGAATCTGAAAAGCTAAAATTTGCTGCACCTTTTAAGTAACCTGGAGCACTCAGTTAGACAGGGAGCATGGCTCCAACTTAGCGGACAAATAATATGTTGAAAGAAATGTATGTTTTTTCATCATTGCAGCCAAAGCAATGAAATCCAAAGTTACAAAATGACATCATGAACTTAATATGGCCAAGAACATGAACTAAAAAGGATAAAAAACTCATCATGTGCTGTTCAGTGAAGAATGGAGGCCTCTTTGTCTTTTTGCAGTAAATCTTGTAAGAGAAACGTGACAGGGCATGTCCATACCATCTCCAAGGTGACACGAGTCGCCATCGGCAGCACTGCAGATCGATGTCCTGTCAGTCAGAATGTCTGAGAAATGCACCGCTCTTGTCTCCGTGCATCTGTCAGTCACATCCCCATCACCCTGCTGTCCCCCCCATCACTTGCTGGCAACCGACAGCTGGTGGTCCGTTTGAGGAAAGTCAAGTTAGTCGTTCGTTTAGGTGGCAGATGTTGGAAACAGAGTGACAGCACTAATCTAATTCATCAAAGCATTACGGCCCAACCAGCCAAATGCTGCTTGATTTATGCAAATAGAGAGGAGAAAGGAAGCAGCTCTTCGAAAACAGGGCAGAGTATAATCCAGCACTTGGCTTTAGGAGTTGTTCAACATAATTCACCCTGAAGTGTGGTAATGCATTTTTATTTTGTATTGACGTCTTCACCATTGAGGTGATGATGTAGCCTGACACTGCACCAATTGACATTTTCATTTATGAGGCTGGTTTATGGTTTTAGCATTTACCCAGAGAACACTGAAAACGTCATTGAGTTTATGATCCAAATATGAGAAAAACAGCATGCCACAGTCTTGTACAGGGCATGATATACAGCTGAAATACACGATAAACAACGAAAAATACATGATAAACAGCACAAATATAACAACTAGAGGTGGTGATTTATAACCACTGATGCAGCAGTGATAGCACTGAAAGATTTTCTGGTAGTGGACTAATGGTTACATAGAAATGGTGAGGAGGCCAGGATTAAACATACAAACAGAGAACGCATCTGATTGCTCGGGTTTACAACGATATTGAACTACCTCGGGGTGATTTTAATACTTAATTCCATTTGTTTAAACAGTTATTGGCTTTGAAGTTAAAGATAAGTGCCGTGTTGTAAATCAAGGCCGAGTTTGTCTTTCACTGAGAGCAACACTTTAATACATCATTCTTTAATGTAAGAGAATAAAAGTGGAATAAATATTGCTCAGACATTTTAACCATACAGAATAGAGCCAAAAGAGATATATAAAGAAAGAGAGATATGGATGCGGAGAAAGAGTCAGAGAGGGAGAGAGATACAGTATATGACATATATACCCCACTCTGATCTTTAGAAACATGCAGGTGTGAGAAATCCTGGCTGAGAACAAACTGTGTGCTCACTCTGAGGACGGTGAGCTCAAAGGACTCATGAAAACGTACACAAAAAATTAAAGCATGACTCCAAATCACCTGATCTTGAGCGACTGGTGAAGGAAACAGCTGCTCTCAATACTACATGACTACAGGGAGAACCTCACTATCCATCAGGCCTGAGTTCGAATACATCTTGTTTGTTGTTATAATTTTCTTTCAAATGATCTAATATATTGTTGTTTAATTGTTATTCTTATAATCATTATTCATTGCATATATTATTGTCAGCTTTAAACCTGAATGTGCTTTTTTAAAAATTATTCTGGAAACAGCCAATAACAGTCACCTTGAATTTAAACAGTATAGGTAGTTAGATAAATAGACAGATAAATAGATTTAGAGATAGAAAAAAGAAGACAGACTGCTAGAAGAGAAGAAAGAAAGAGAGTGAGAGAGAGCGAGGGAAAGAGAGAAGAAGAAATAGAGAGAGAAAGAGAGAGAGAATGTGAGAGCGAGAGATTTATGAGAGTGGTGGGAGAGAAATAAAGACAGAAAGAAATATGGATGGAGAGCAGAGAGCAAAAGAGAGAGAGAAAGAGAACTAGAGAAAGATAAAGAGAAAGAAAGAAAGACAGACAGACACTGGGGAAAAGGGAACAAAGGAAAGGAAAAGTCACAGCTGGGTGGCCATGAAAGTATTGATTTCATACACGGTCTTGTGGAGAAATAAAAACAAGACCCTTCCTCTCAGACAAGCCAGTGGCATTATCATTATGTGAAGCCACAGTTGGGCCGGTTCTGTTGTCTTCATAGGCGCTCTGACAGCTCATCCTGCCGGCCGGCCGCTGCTGCTTCCTCTTGCGTGGCTCCGGCAGCATGTCGACTCAGCGCTTTCTCTCCCACTGACATATTACACGCAAACGCAAAACACAATCTCGCTACCATGTGTCTGTGTCAACATGAAGTGAGCGAATCAGTGGCCGAATGTTGCTTACTATCACATCTCTACTTTCAGACACATAAACCAGCCTTGGGAGAGTAATTATGCAGATTTTTTTTTCCAAGGTGAGCCTTATTTATCAAACACTAATATGCACATGTGACAGAAAATGTTAATCCACAGCATGTGGGTAATTTAACAGTTTGATGAATGGCAGGGGGGCTGGGGAGGAGGGAGTGGGGGGCTGTTTCTCTTTCTGCAACTCTAGTGTACACCAAATAGATGCATAATGTCCCACATGAATTTGTAAAAAAAAAATGTGTTAATCAAGCTATAATTAGTTGACCTGTATAAAAGGGGTTTTTGCTTGGATTGTCAAATTACACTACAAGGAACATAAGCAAACAGAGAATAGCTTGAAACAAACATGCAAATAAGCTGCACCGGCTGTAACACGAGCTGGAGAATTTACATTCAAGCTCATGCAGCCCAGACAACAACCGTTCCTTGAGTTCAAGTGGTGTGTTTTCAAGGAATTTCATGGTTTCTTATGGGGAGGAAGGAGGTGCGAAAGAAGCCCTTTGTACTCTGGCCATAAAGCCAGAGTCATGAGAACACAATCGTCAAATCCTTGAGGAGGAACGTGAAAGGTCAGCACCTGAAAAATGAAATATATTGTTTTGTTCACGCGGGCCAAAGGAAAGCTGAAGAACGAGAGAAGAATTTTGAATTTTCCCCACCGCTTTAATAATACAGCGCCCGCATTCGAGCCTGCAGTGAACTTCAATCACTTTAGATATTAATTTCAAAATAAAGTATGCAAGGGAAGTTACAGACAGAGATAGAGGAGGAAGAAGGAACAATAAATAAATGAAAATCTCTTCAAAACGAAGCATCAACCGACCGTACATGACTCCGCATCAGTCTTCAACCTGCTTTTTGACTAGGAATGATTCATCAACCACTATATTCACTCTGACACTTGTATTTATTATGTAACACAGTATCTCAAGAACTTTTTAGTTAGTGCTAGTAGACTTTTTCCCTGTTAAATTAAAGTCAGTTACTGCCAAATCATATATAGACCAGTAATGTTGGTTAGTAATTATTTGGTTTGGGAAAACCTCTTTATTGTCAAGGGTTACTTTAGGCTGTAAAACAGCTTTTTACCCTTTTTCTTCATTATTGGTGGTCCATGTTTAGAAATATCTTTCTTTTTTGCAGACCCAGTAGATCATTTTCAGCAGCTACTGTCATTTAGCCAGAGGTGAACATCATCCCTGTCTATTCAGAATCTTGTAAAAACTCCAGCTGCCCTTTACAGACTGTAGACTAGACATGTGAGTAGAATATAAATGGTCCATTGGAATAAACTCTTGCTACATTTACTTACATTGCGTGTAATCTGAAAGCTCTTCTTTGCTTTTTCCCATAAGGTTTCTAATGTGGATCCACAAAGTTTCTTTATATTTATGTTTAAATTACTAGAAGATGTGGATACTGGTTGTCAGACAGATGTTTGTAGGCATGCTTGGAAGAGTCAAGCCAAACACATGCTCAGTGGTTTTTTATATGTCTATGTGAAGCATCACATGAACTTAGTCATCAAAGAAACCCATCTATCTTTTCTTTATAGCTATCTAAAAGCTTCTGCACAGATTGCCTTGTCAGATGAAAGTGATAAGAAGTCCATCAGGGAACATATGAGCCTGAAGCAGTCATGATCGTAATGGGCTTCTAACACATGGTGTGTTTGCCTTTGTATAAAGGCTATCTGTGGAGCTGTGCTCACTCTGCCTTAGTAAGAAACCCGTCCCGAGCGCAGCCGTCTGCCTCAAGATGGAGCACATGAGACGCAGTGTTGCCATGGAGCTGACAGCATGGCAACCATGCGATGTTCATTAGACTGAGAGGAACATTGGAGGCAGAGTTACATTGCAGGGGAAATAAAACAGATATGAGGAAAATATGACCAAACTTGACAGTCAGGCAGTATCAACGATGATGATGAGGGAAGTTTTTTGTTTTTGTGTTTTTGTGACTACAATTCCAAATATTTTTTGTAGAATGCAATCCAGACAGGGGAAGCAGGTGCAAAACATCCATGTGTGCCTGACACGACTGCATATGTAGACCCTCAGCTACGTCTGCAAATGCTTAGCTTAACTGACATATTGCACACATAGCATAACAACAGAAATGACACATGAAACATTCTGTGTATATCTGGAACATTTATGTAACTACACTGTCTGTTAGTAAGTGAACAATTGTGGCACTGTGGTGTTGGTTTTGCCACAGTGGACTGTGGCACATTGGATTTAAAATTAAGCAATGACCATGAGGTACAATTTCATGGATTTACTCCATGAAAGTCTTAATAATTTATGTAGCAATGCAGCAAAAATTCAGAAAGGAGAGGACAAATACATCCATAGAGTATGCAATTCTCTGCAGCCTGACAGCATTAAAAGGATCAAGCTAAAGCCAAACGAGTTTGTCATAAAGGTAATTCTCAATAAGCAGTGATATCTTGTAACTTCTTATTAACTTCTTAGTAACTTCTTATTTACTCTTGTAGAACATTTTCTGTAGATGTATACACCAATGAGCCAAACCATAAAGCCCATGGTGCCACCAAAACAGCTCTGACCCGCCATGGACTCTACAAAACCTACTGAGGGTTATTGTGGTAGCTAACACCATGTTAGAAGCTAATCTCATAAGTCCTGTATGTTGTGAGGTGGAGCTGCCCTGGATTGTTCCTGTACATCCCACAAAAACATGGCTGGATTGAGAGACCTCAAACTCTTCATCATCTTCCTCAAATCTTTCCTAAATAATATGTGCAGTGTGGCAGGGCATGTTATCCTATTGAAGAGGCCACTGCCATCAGGGTACACTATGGCCTTAAAGGGGTGCAACGACAAACAGCTCACGCATAACCAGCTTCCCATATAATGTAAAAGAGAAGAAGACCAGATCACTTACTTCTGTTGTTTTCAGTCCCAGCTCTGATGCTCTCATAGGTGCTTTTCAAGTTTCAAGGTGAAGATTCAAGGTTACTTGGTTGTCATCAGCAGCTGTGAACATGTACACAGTGTGAAGAGATGTTTCTCCATGGACCATGGTGCAACATATAGCAACATATAACAAACAGAGTGCAATTTATAACAGAAACAATGCAAACAACAAAAATAAATTGACACCACAAATATATAATGTAACAGCACAGTGTGGACAGGATGTAAACCTTCCAGAATGACTAGTATCACACCACAGAAACAATACAGTAAATAGGCAATAAAGCAACGGTGGACTGGGATTAGCATGACCAGGCTGTCACTATAGAGACCCATAATCAGGAGGATTCAATGCACTGTGTTTTGTGACACATCCCTGCCCTAACTAGCAGTAAAAGTTTAGATCTTCTGATGGTCTGTTTTGGATCATGAGCAGTTTCTTCTTCGGTTTACACCTTATCTTTCTACATCTTGGAAGCTGTTTTCAAGCTTGGCATCCAGCTGGACTAGGTTTTTGGTTTAATTTAATGGTTTATCTTAGCTCTGTTAGTCAACCAGCTAAATTAAATTTATCAATTGATCAGCATGGATATCATCATTCTGGTCATTCAGGTCAATAATCTTGACAATTATAGTTATGCCAGTAAATGGGTTTGGTCACAATAGCTATACTAGTCGATCAGCTTGGTCCTGCTGGTCATGCTATTGAACCTGCTTGGTCATTTTGGTGTTAATCAACCAACCAACTTGATGTGAGCTGACCAGGTTGGTCATGCTATTCAATCATGACCATCCTTATAGCCATTCATGCTAGTCAGGCAGCCTTTTCATTCTGGTCATGTTAGTTAACTAGCCTGTTTATGCTAGTCAATGAAACAAAATATACCCTATTAAACGAAAATATACCCTATGCTGATCTACCATCTTAACCATCTTAACCAGTGTAAGCTGGACTGGCTTTGTCAGAGGAACAGACCAAATTACTATCGTTATGTTTTATTAGTCTCTCTCTCTCTCTCTCTCTCTCTCTCTCTCTCTCTCTCTCTCTCTCTCTCTCTCTCTCTCTCTCTCTCTCTCTCTAATGCAGCATCAAGACAGCGTTGTAATTGGGTTCTTTGTTATCTTAATTAACATTATCTTTTATATAAAACTGTTCCCCAATCTCAGCAGTGAAAAGTGTGGCATTATACACATATCATAGTCATAAAGCTCTCTTTAATAGACTATACACTTCTAATCAACACACCTTTCCACTTACACGAGTTTATGCACTGAGGACAGATGCCAATATCAAGGTGAGATTTAAAACTAATTTATCTATGGATATCTGGATATGAGAAATTTACAAAACAATTGAAACACATAACATCTGTATGCTCTGATCTATCTAAAGGTAGACATAGTTAGGTGTCCTGAGCACACATTTAGATGTAAAAGGTCAAATGAAGTAATTAAATCTGCTAAATGTACTAAACTAGTTGAATGATTATCACTGATAATGGATACAAAACACTTTAATTTGCTCAGTTTACATCTTGTTTAAACATGTTTGTCTCTCTTGAATATCTTACAACTGATGCTATCAGAGCTTACTAGAGAGGTAAATGAGAGATGCATCAACCCTATTTCTGTGGTGTTGATTTTTATAAAGCACCCTAGGCTATGATGATGTTACAAGAATGTGGACTTTTTTGAGAAAGAGTGCTTTATTTACCTCCAAACACTGGGGAGACATGCTCTCTAATTTCTAGTTTGCTATTGACAAGCTCACCAATGCATTTTTGACATCTGGTTGATTTTGACACACTTGAATTCTTTTGAATGATAAAGGCAAACATCTGTTACAGAGTCAACCAGTTGTGCAGACATACCTTCTTTAGGTTACTTATGCTATGATTCTCTAAAACAAAAAGACTAAATACAAAAATGTATGATTCCTGTCATGTTCACCCAATAAAGACAAAAATGCTCAAAGTGATCTTGACATATTGCAGTTTAACATCAATGATTCATTTAAAATGCAGGTGAAACAGCAGAATTGTGGAACTGTCCAATTGCTTATGAATTGCACTTTATCTCATAAGTGAAGTTCCCACAGATGTGTCTGAATTACTTCAAAAGTAACTGCAAAAAGCCTTCAGTCTCAAACCTTAAAAACTCCCAAACCCACAGGACAGCAAGTTGTTGGCTGCCTCACGCTTGAAAGACAATGACATGTGTGACAAAACCAACTCCTACAATTGCTTTTCCCATCTCTTTCCCTCACTTGCCTTCACTCACACACACACACACACACACACGCACGCACGCACGCACAAAACACACTCAAACACACACACATACACACACACGCACACACACACATGCACACACACGCATGCACGCACAAAACATACTCAAACACACACACACACGCACACAAAAAATACACACAAAACATACTCAAACACACACACACACGCACACAAAAAATACACACAACACATACTCAAACACACACACACACGCACACACACAAAACATACTCAAGCACACACACACACACACCTACACACAAAACATACACACAACACATACTCAAACACACACACACACACACACACACACACACACATAAAAACAGACACACAACACACACACACACACACAAACCAGACACACAACACATACTCAAACACACACACATTCACATATACACACACACAACACACGTACATACATACATGTATTTGCACAAAACACACACACACACACACACACACACACACTCATACATACACGCATAACACATACTGAAACACACAGATGCACACACACATAGATATACATACATACAGAGATACACACACACACTACACACTACACACACATACATACACACACACACACACACTTTCACATACTCGGGCACTCAGATGTACACACATACACAAACACATAACGCACAAACATACATACACACATACACACACAAACACACACACAATACATACTCAAGCACACAGATGCACACACACATACATTCATACATACACAACACACACAAACATTAACACACACAAACAGACATACACACACACACACACACGCACACGCATTCACACACACACAACAAGGTGCCTTTAACCATCCTTCATTTCTTCGTATTTTGTCTGAAATCCTCTTGTTGGTGCATAAATGCTGTGTATGCCATTAGACCCAACAGAAAAGGTGATGTTCAAAGTTCAGCGAAGCAAAACAGTGGCGCCCGTCTGATCTGAGCGGGTCTGATTTGTGTGCAGGCGTGTTTGTGATGAAGGACGGGATCTCCGAGCGGCCCCCGGTGCCGTGGCCCGAAGGCGTGCAGGACGCCGCGGTGGATTTCCCGTACGTGCTGGCGCTGCGGAATCAGACCCTCCATATCTACAGCATGCTGGACCAGCGGCTCAAACAGACCATTCCCATCCAGAACGCCAAAGCTCTTCTCTCTACCGCAGGTTAATCACCGACCACTGGGTCACCCCTGTTTTACCCTGGATGCGTGTCCGCTGCGGTGCGACTGCGGTGCGACTGCGGTGCGACTGCGGTGCGACTGCGGTGCGACTGCGGTGCGACTGCGGTGCGACTGCGGTGCGTTTCCGCTGCATTTCCATTCCGTTCGAGGCCGTACACCAATTCGCACTGGACGCGTTTGTGGTCCGC
>JBBPDE010000107.1:33345632-33355716 GCA_037974605.1 Nannopetersius ansorgii
GCAAGTCCCGGACGAGCGTCGAAGAACCGAAGATCCAAGATAACGCGAAATCGTCAACAATCTAATCCGGCTATCCTACTTAGCGAGGTACGAAGAACACCCCCCTGCTGAAATAGACGATGTGTTAACGTTTCGTGGTTTGAATCAATTTTGAAACACAAATGAACTGTTTTGCTGGTTGTAGTGCATTTTCATTTTGAATGTTAGATGTAGGTTTCAGTTTTGTCTTGTCTATGGCAAAAATGAAATCGGTTTTGAAAACGTATTGAGAAATGTGACTGAGTGAGCTGATTAGGGCCCATCCAAAAATGATCACCGTGTATTTTAAAAATAAACTGCTAGTCAGGACAGGAAAACACAATACCAACAAATATTCACAGCAAAAACAAAAACAAAACAAAACAAGAAAAAGGTTTACAAACTAGAGCTATGGCATGAAAGGGTCAGGACATATATGAGAGAAAATAGTCTGTCTTCCAGATTTAGGATCTAATCACAGATTTTCTGGAATGATATTCAAGTCTGGCGATAAGTGAAGACAATTTCTGAAACTTTATCTTTTGCTTCAAGGTAATGCTTTACATCATTGTCTTCTTATAACATCCAGCTTATTTTCTTCTTTAGTTTCTTTGCTTTAACTTTCAAGATACTTTCTTACCTCTACCAGTGACATATCCAAACCCCAGTTTAATGCATCCAATGCAACCCCCAGTTTAATGCAAGTATAATGCATCCACTCCCAGGCTTCACAGTTAGTCAGCTCTTTTATTGAACTGCTCCTCCTCTTTTTTATGTCAAACACACCTTTGGTGTGTTCAGGTTCAGGTTTTCCATTAGACCACAGCACTTGATTACAAAATGCTGTTTTGTGTGGCGTACGATGGGCATTGATTTTTGTGACGAGGCCACAAGTCAGGTCAGCTTCTAATGACTTCATGTGGATGATGTTTGTGTAACGACAGTCTGCAGTGGACCAGTGCATCACTCTTCCTGTTCAGGCTGAATCTTCATGATTACATTTACATACCTGATCAGCTTTTGTTTTTCAGAGATTTTGCTCTGAAAAAAAAATTACAAAAAAATAACCCACACTTTTGAACATATCACATTTAATTTTAGGTTTTTTTTTCAAATATATTTAGCTCAGTATATATATTAACTCTTTGTAAAACAGGGTTGTAACCTCTTAGAAGATCAAGAAAACATGTAATTTGACTGAAATGCAGGTGTGTATAAATCCTTTTCTTGCAGAGATAGCAGAAGCAGACTATGAAGCTATGGGGAGAAGATCATATTTTGTTGATTTACCTTTAAAAAAAAATATATATATATATATGTAGTTTGTTATACATTTTGTGTAACCGCTTAATCCTTACTATGGTTTCAGGTATCCGGACCCCAACTCAAGCCCCCCAGCCCTGGAGGTATGAGGTAACAGTGAAGCCCACTGCGCCAACATAGGGTGACTATAGGTTTCTACATTTAAAAAAATATTTGTTTTTTTAATATATTTTGTTCAGCATCTAAGTGGCAAGTGTGCATGTAAAACGTGTAATCCGACTAACATGCAACTGTACATTTAAATTCCCTTCTTGCAGAGAGAACAGAAGCAGACTATGAAGCTGAAGGGCGAAGACAAATGTGGAAGCCGGGGCCTAGTTTAATTGCACCCAGAGAATCATGCAGCATGTGTCGTGTTCTGTTTGAGTAGAAACTGTAGGGGTCAATTACTCTGAGATACTGCAATGAATATTCCCTGGAGAACGTGGCCTGTGGAGACGACAGCGAGTTAACCTGCTGTACCTGATACCTGTCTCGTTAACATGCCTTTCCCTCTCAGTGCATGCGCGTTCACACACTCACGCACACAAACACCAAAAAAAAGCATCAGTATCCTAGATTCCATTGTGTGCTCGTGCTCTCTCTCTCTCTCTCTCTCTCTCTCATTTGATAACTAATCTCAGTTGTGTTTACCTCAACATAGCAGACTTGAATGCAGATCACTGACTGACAAAACAGCTTTTCACTCAAGAAGGGCAGAATGTGCATACACACACACACACACCACACAAACACCCACACAAACACACACCTTATATCTATCTCCCCTCCTCAGAAGTAAAGATTTAAGCTGTGTATTAAACCGAACTGAAAAGCACTTAATTGGAGGTTTAATTATTGTCCCACTCACACTGGCATCTTGCAAATACAGTGACAGGCATTGCTTTCTGGGCTAAATGATGTGAAGCATAATGAAACATATCTCTGTGGGGAAACTCGCATCATTAGAAACATTAAAGAGGCAAATGTGACCTTCAGAGTGTGTAAAATTATTAGTTCCTTGCCTTTGCATTGTGAGTCCCGGCTTTATTTTTAGCCTTGGCTTTCTTCGACTCTTCAGATTGCTTACAATGAAAATCGAGCCAGATGAGGAATCAACTAGCCCTGTAGCATGACTAATTCATATCAGGGAGGAAAGGTTGCTTTTGTGCAGCTCTAATTATCCAGATAACCTGCAGTGGAGTTGGTTGTTGTACTTCCCACAAACACTGGACCTACTGACCTTCTGTACCATAGACCTATTATGACAGCTGGAGGCCTCTAGAGGCCCTGTTTTTCAGTTCTTGGTTTTGTTTTGGGAGACTTTTATTATGAAGGCTGAGCACACTGGTCTTATGTTTGTTTATTTAATATGTTCCAGCTGACCTGTGAGATCAGAGAAATGGATTGGTGTTCTGATTGTGTGGTGTGGTCCACTGTCATTGTGGCTTTGTTTTTGAGTGTCTTTCCATCTCCTTTTGTTTTGCTTAAGTTTGGTTTTCTGGCATTTCTAACTATTTCCTTTGTATTTAAGTGAACGAGAGAAACATGGAAGTCTATGTGCCTGTCCTCAATGCTTGGGAGGTCAGAGGGGAAGATGTGACACCTATAAGGTAAGGTTATTTCATCCTATGTTTAAAACAATGATGAAATTGGCTAAAAATCTATTTTTTTTTTTACATTAAATAGCCATTATATTATTAAGTCAACTTTATGGACCATTGGTTTAATCTGTGTGTTAATGTGTGCTAGGTAAACTAGAGATAAAGATGTAACCATATAGGGTGGGAGTATGGCATATAACTTTTCTAGTATAATTATACTCTGTTGATAATAGAAAAAAATAGATACTTTACATATGTGCACTTCAAAGTAGTTTTACTCAATCCTGACTGTGCATGCCTCTCCTTCTTTAAGTTTGGTGACAAGGCGGCGCACCTAATTTCCTTTTACTCGGTCTAGGGGTGAAACACGGACTAGATAATGTCTTTAAGCGAGCTCTTTGATATTCGAAGCACTTGGCTGGCGGTGGATAGTACTCATTCGTCAAAGCTGTCAAGTTCATGCCTCGAATGCTCGTACAGGTTCATCCTGTGAGCACACACCATCTAAAACACCATTTTAATGTCTCTTAGAATGGACATACAACCTTAAAACAACTTTCCAGAAAATTGCTGCTCATGTTAATGGATCCCAGCTGATCATAATGAGTAGTGAAACAGAAAAAAACGGAAGGAGAGGGGAAAAGCATAGATAAACACGAGAGGACGTTAATGGTTGGCAGAATGAAAAGTCAATGGGAGCCTCTCCCATTTCTCTCCACTGGGCCACAGTGGGTCCATTTGTTTCCGGTGGACTATAACTAATGTGCAATCAGGGGGCCATGCAAGAGAGGCTCAATGAATAATGCACTTAATGATGTTTGCACTCCGAAATGACGCAGATACAGTGGATTTGCTCTTGGCACCCAGGGGGTCAAATTATGCACTCACATCATGCAGAACTTCTAATTCAGTTTACCACAAGCATTCTGAAAGTGAACAGCAATTTATGTGGGAAAACTGATACTCAGCCTCAAAGAGAATATGAATATATTCAATACATAAAGAGCGTGAAACGTAGATCTATAAATATTACTGTAGTTAAGTACTAAAAGTAAAAAAAAAAGTCCTGGAAAAAATTTCCTGGCTAATTTTTTTTTCGGCATTTTTTAAAATTCAGAACGTTCTTGGTATTCAGTTGCGAAGTAGTCTGTCTGCATAATCTTTTGGACCACTTGACAACCTAGGATCTTCTTTATGATTAATAGATGAAGTGGATTATGCTCCAATGTAACCTGTTTAATATGCTTGACGTCCACGTGTGGCAATCATTTCTCTAATCACTCCTCTAGTAAGGCTCATCATGCCTCGCTGTTAATGTTAGAGACCAGACCTCAGCAAATTGTTGCCCCACTGATGGAATCAGACACAAGATAAAATAAGGCATAGCTTAAGTTTTCCTTTTGGCCTTGATTACTGAGGCAATCACATTACTGCAGAACTCCACTGCAAACACTACATTTCCCAAAAGTCCTCAAAATCTTTCTTTTGAACCCTTTCAGTTTGCATAGTTAAGAGCTCACAGTTGGTAGTTGGTAGACATTGACATCGACATCCACAAGCATTTTACAGACCCACATAGCAGCCAGAGTGATGCTAATGATTGTGTTAAACCACGTGCAGCCTGCTGAATTTAACTCACCAATAATATTGTTTATTTTATTTTAGTCATTTATGCAGACATAGTGCAGTTAATACAGTAATTTTTTCTAAGCATATGGGACCTAACTACCATGAACTGATGATGCAAAATCTAAATTGCATAGCTGGCATGTAAAGTTTTGTGAAAAAATACCCCCCCCCTCCTCTTCTGTTTTCATGTATTTTTGCATATTTGTCTTACTAAATTCTTTCAGACCATACAAAATATAAGACCAGGAAACATGAGGAAACACAAATATCATTTAATTTAATGAAGGAAAGATTTGCAATATATTGCCCATGTGAACAAGTAATTGCCCCTAGATCTTTCACATGAATATTGAAGCATTCTGGCCTGCTCTTCATTGCGGAATTACTTTAATTGAGCCAATCTGGGGTGCGTTCGAACACAAACTGTCAAGTCAGGATCCTTTGCAGGCCATTCTGAAACATTATTGTGCTTTATACTTTTAGACCAGACTACACCTCAGTAGATTTGCGGACAGAAAATATATTTGTGGGTTGTGGAAGCATTCATGTGTGGCGTAACATAAGAAGCCCCTGAAAAGTCTTTGTGTTCATAACCCAAAGGCACTTCCACGTCTTGTTTTTTTTTTTTTGTGAAGAAGTCTAAATCCTTCCATAATTTCCGGATGAATAATTCCCTTCTTGGTGCAACACAAAGTTCTTAAGGCATTATATTTTTTGCCACTACCTCTAAAAAATGTGTGATAGACACCGCAATGTTATGCGGTTTAACATTCATACAGTTGATTTCCTCGCAGCACTTTGTTTCAGGCGCTGCTCTTTGCATGCAAATGATTGTGCCCTTGGGTATTTTTGTAATAGTCATGGTGAACAGTATGAATATGGTTTCGCTATAGGACTGAAATGGTTCTTGTTGGAACTTTGATTTATAAATGTTGCCCATCATGGGGGCGTTCCAGGGCTAGTCATTGTGTTTTGTGATGGACGCTTGCAGATCTGTCATTAAATGCAAAAACACTTTTTCTAATGCTTGAAAATAGATCATTATAATTGCTGTTCAGTGTGATGGTGCTGGAGGTGGAGTTGCTGACCCTGACAGGTCTCCATGTCAGGAAATAGTAGATCCAGTTACAGGTGGAGGTTTTCACGCCCTGTAAGTTCAGCTTTCCGATGCACTTAATGCCTAGCTGAAGTCTACGTCCTTTCTGCCCGGGTGCGTCAGTAAGAGGTGAATTCCAGAGGGCTTGGTGTCATTTACGGCATTTAGTAGATGCTCTTATCTAGAGCGATGCACATCAGTGCTCAAGGAGCCCACATCTGAAACCTGAAAAGCTCTAATAAAATCAAGTCAAAATCAACATCCACTATTCAAACAAGTTACTGCAAGCTAAGTTACACAACTTAACAAATCCTGTTAAAGAAAGGTCAGAGATTAAAGCATTTGTATGGAAATCATGGGGTTGAGAGTAAAGGTTGTATTTTAAAAAATGTATTTGGGGAAAAGAAATTGGTGATCAATAACAAGAGGCCTAGTTATGTCTTCAGGCGATGTATGGAGGTACGTCTTCAGACGATGTATGAAGACTGCGAGGGACTCTACAGATTTGATAGGAAGAGGGAGTTCATTCCATCACGGGGTGGGGGGGACAGAGAAGAGTCTTCATGCTTGACTTCCTCTTCTTTTGAGTAACGGAGGTTTAAGACGAGCGGGATGGTCTGAGAGGACGTCCTTTTGTAGGTTGTCCTCTGTAGGCAGGCTGAGGCAATACACAAACGCAACCTATAGATCCAGTGTGGGAAGAAGACTGCTCTTTGTGTGTTTCATGACCAGGCACTTGAAGCACTTAATGATAATGGCTGTGAGTCGGTGGTCATTAAGGCAGGACAATTTCTTTGGCATGAGGATAATGGTGGTCAATTGAGGCATACTGGAACTGCCTGGCTCAGTGAAACAAAGAGGGAGATGTCTCTTAGCACCTCCCTTGAGCTCCCAGCCTTGTTATTCTGTGCTTTAAACCATGTGTAGAAATCCTTCAGTGCATCTGGGAGTGAACATAGTTGTGATGTCACTTTGTAGACAGCGATGGCCTGGCTGCCTTGCTACATATGCTGCATCTCTCTTGTGTCTCGAAGGTGTTTGTGGATTCTCTGTGCATCTTTGCTCTTTTCCTCTCTGGTAACCTGGGACAGGCCGACTCTTGTAGTGCTGAATGATGCCTTGTGGTCTGACCTCAAGGCAGCATTCAGAGTTTTCAAGAATGCACCTCAGCACCCGGTTAGCATGTCTGGTGATGGTCTTGAGGGAAATCACATCGTCTATGCACTCGCTAATGTGGCCAGTTATGGATTCTGTCTATTTCTAAAGATCAATTTAATCCTCATATGCAGCAGCATACCTGAACATGTTCCAGCCTGTGGAAGTGCCCTAAAGGACCGAGATGGAATAAGTTTTCTCCCAATTCAGAATTAAACTGGCGCGCTTGAGCAGAGGTTTGAATGCTGGAATTAGAAATAATTGATGTACATCACTCTGAATAAGAGCGTCGGCCAAATGATGCAATGTGAATTTGGTAGTTGACATTAGAATAAATGCAAACAAACTGTTAAAAGTATCAACTTTTTTGGTAGTATCAAAAAAAGTATCAAAGTACTTTCTGTGAGCTGGTGAGCAGAACATAGGTTCAGTTTGAGATTCCTCCTCCAGCCATAGTTTGGATTTGTGAAACTACATCAGCAGCTCCTGATTTAATTTAATGAAGGACTAATAGAGTCAAACCAGGACTTCCACAAGACACTGACATGCTGAATATAAAGTCACTATTCAGTGTATTAGGTTTTTTGTGTTTATTCTTAAGTGAAAATATTATTTTCACCTAATACTTGTGTACTGTATGTGGCATGGATTTTCATGTAAACAAGGTGCAATGTGTTTACTCCTTGAGTTACATTAAAACTGGCATAACCCTACAGTCCTACATCACTACCATGGCAGTGTCACAGTGGAGTGCTGACAGTTTGCAGTGATGTGCTCAGTGGTGATACACGGTACTCCGAATGTGCCTAGTGTATTTTCAGAATCAGAAACCTTTATTCATCCTGAAAGAAATATAAACATACCTTTTGTAATAAAACTCTCCAGAATATACTTTGTACTAAATATACTGTGCTGTGTATATAAATACTGTAGATGAATAAATAGAAAACTTTTGAATTAGGTTTACGTAACACATACAGTGGTTTGCAGTTCTCTTTTCTGAGTCTGTTATTCACTACGAAACACAATGCACACTTAACCCTTAACCCCCTTAGTTTACTCCTGAAAATACACCAAACCCCTTAATTTGAATGAAATGTATGTTAATGTGTGAAACTGACCTCTTTTTTTTATCATTAAAATTAGATTTATGTCATGAGTGTGAAACCCCTTCATTTTAACTTGAAGGTGTTAATTCAGGAGGTTCTAATATTTAAGGGGAGAATTCAGTGGTTTACTCCTTAAACTGTCCTAATCTGTGCACTTTTTCTTTTCATTTTTCTAAATTTTCTGTATGGCAAATTGAGCTAAAAATTAAGTTAAATTTAAGGGGGAGGGGTAATTAAGTGGTTTAGTTTTGTAGTAATTGCACATAATAGTGACATTCCTTCATTAATAAATTCATTTTCTGTAACCACTTAATCCTTACTAGAGTCGCGGGTTTCTGGAGCTTGTTCTGGGGCCAATAAGCTCCCTGGGTGAGGCACAAGCCCACCACAGGACACGCACACCATTCCCTCACACCTACAGTCAATTTAGAACCCCTAGTTCACCTGACGCCTTTGGACTGTGGGAGAACCCGGAGACCCCGGAGGAAACCCATGGCACCACAACACACAAACATAAGTAGTGAGATTGCACATAGATAACAGAGATGACAAAGATGTGGCATGTAATAATAATTTAGTACACAATAAGATATTGCACATCTGGGTAGCATCAGGTTATTGCGCAGATTACGTGGTTGTGTGACAGACGGAGGAGTCTGATGACAGTGGGGAGGAAGGATTTTCTGTGGTGTTCAGTGGAGCACTTTATGCTGGTGAGGCTGTGGCTAAAAGTGCTTCTCTGTGGTTCTCAGATCATCCAAACACTGTGGAGTGGAAGATCAACATGGTATGCGATGAGCTACAGCAAAATCTCATTCTTTTGTAGGCTACTGATAGCAGTTACTGTCGTTTAGTTATAGTCAGTGAACTGGTAGTTACTACAGTGGCCAGAATGTCCAGTAATATAGTAAAAGCCAGGTTTTCACAAACAGTCTCTGTGTGTGCCATAAAAGTGATATAAATATCAAGCTGGAAATAGTAAGCTCAAAGGTCACAGAAACATATGACTGTCTTTGTTGCTTTTCTACTTCTGGGTGGTTTTAAAGAATGATTTCCCCTGTTTTTTTTTGTTTTTTTTAAATAGGTTTATGCAATATGAAGGTGACCATTTGTCATACGTGAACACACCACTGCACACAGTGTGAACAGCACGAAATTCACCCTCTGCATTTAACCCATTCACCAAGTGAAGCAGGGGGCAGCTACGAACACGGCGCCCGGGGAGCAGTGTGTGAGGACGGTACCTTGCTCAGAGGTACCCGGCGGTCTTGGGAATCGAACCCGGACTTCGCAGGGCGAATGCCCTAACCACTAGGCCACCAGCTGCTAGAATTTCAAGCATAGCATTTACTGCTCAGACAGTAAATACAAGGTTTGCTGCAAAAACCCTTTTCTTGTTGACACAAACACCCATGTATTTACATACAATTGCCTACAGCACCTACAGCAGTTTAACTCCACCTGTATGTGATTTTATAAGGAGTAATAAGTAGTGCTTCAGGGCAGACAACTTTCTGAGTGAGGTACATTACAAAACAGCCACTCAGAACATTCACATGCACATCAGTTTATTTACATGTAGTCTAAAAGGCACAGTAACAAAATAATAACAGTTTACATGTAACGGATGGGAAATAGACATGAAAAATTAGCAACTGCTTTGAATAATAAAACCACAAATGTGGAACTCATAGACAACAGTAAGAAATGAAATAAAATCCATAAAAAATGTAAGATTAGAGTCTTTTAAAAAAATTATGCACTGGAAATGCATTGATGTGACAAACACAGACATGACCATGTTGAAAAGATGTCATATGTCTATCAGTTTTACAGAGTTGTATTACCATTACTGACAATCATCATTACAGTTTCTATTACGTTTTGATGCCATAACATTAAAATACGATACTATACAAAAGTGTCAGTTTGCAATAAAATAACAATAAATACAAAACATTAATACTAGTGTGGGCATAGATAAATTTTTTTAATCTAGATTAATCTCACTGTAATCTTGGAATTAATCTAGATTAAAATGGCTCATTTGAATACTGCCAAAGGCATTCAGAATATGTGTGCTACCCAAATAACGACTAAAAGTAAGTCTTTGAGAACGGGTTTCTCAACTCCTACAGTAAACTAATTCCGCATTGCACAAGGTGCAAACA
>JBBPDE010000107.1:33356200-33369036 GCA_037974605.1 Nannopetersius ansorgii
CACAGGTTCGAAGACTCGTTCTCGCCCCCTACAGTGCAATTCGGCTAGGTATACATCCGCGCTAAAATATCAAGGTGCACGTCATCATAGCTTGTGTAGTATAGACTCAGCTCCCAACCCAACTTTGTGAATAGATTAACGGCAATATAACACAGCACGTTCACGCTGATAACGGCCCACCACTAATTAATACATTAGTGGTTTTATATATAGTAAATTGTTTGCTTAACCATTTCCAGAACCTTTTCCTCATGGAATCCCTGTATTACTCTCAGTTCTCAGTTGTCTCAGTTGGCTCAGGAAATCGTGATCCTTTTTACTGCTTTTATGTTTGTTTGCAATTATTCTAATGTATCCATTTTTGCAGATACAAAGAAACCCACTTCTGATTTAAATGGCTTCAAACAATTTGCATAGTACTGTAGAATGTGACATAAACCATTACACTCACCAGTCATGTAGTGAGGTTCGGCTAAAGTGTTTTGCTCGTGGGGCTCTGTTTTTCTCCAGGCGGTACACTGTGGCACCAGGTTATACACTCTACCGTCTTTTTTAATCTCCATCACAAGGTTTATGTGAGTGCATTATTTAAATATAAATATATATAAAGACTTAAAGTAAAATTCCCAGAGGTAAAGAGGAAATTTCAGAGGTAATTAACTTTAAAACATGCTTTACTGTAACACTGCTTAAAGGTCATTATGGTCTCAACTTCATACAGTCTGGAGTGAACAGACTCTTTTGCATCAGCCTTTGATTCAGCCCAAGTGTGAATACATTGAATGCTGACCAAAAAACCTTGCGTTCTCCTCGATTTCTTGCAGGTTTCCTGATATTTTGTGCACCAGCCCCAAAGATAGAAGCCCCCCTAGATATGTAATAAGCAAAAGCAGTAGGTGAACTCTCAGAACTCTGGATGAGAAACTGTGCCAGATCAGTATTGTATTCCAGAGAGGTACATTTAAAGCTAATTGGTAACACTAACAAGAATATTCTGGGAAGGACTGATGGATAACTGGAATACATAATATTAATATGAGAAATCGAGTCACTTTTTTCAGTGCAATTTTTTTTACAACATAACTTATCAGTCAAGCAAGTTTGTGTTTTCCTTTTGCCTGCCATCAAGGGTACCTTAGTGGCACCAATACTGTCCACACACACTGCCAAATGATTTCATCTTAAATGGCTACAGTAAAGTTATTTCATTGAAAGAGCTGTTGATTTGTGCTTTTTTGTATATTGTATTAAACTTAAATCATTATTTAGTATTGTACTGATAACACATTTAATTAAGTCACATTAAACCTGTGCTGGATGTCACAGTATAACTGCAAAACTGAAAGAAGTAGTGATGTTAAGCGGCGCGCACACACACACGCGCACACACAACATATCAGCATCTGGTCACATGTCTGTCAATGTTTGAGCCAGTTTAAGATAAGCTGTATCAAATCAAAAGGTGTTGGCCTGAGAAAGGTTCTCTCATTCTCACTCATCCTCCCTCTCTCTCTCTCTCTCTCTCTCTCTCTCTCTGTCTCTCTCTCTGTCTCTGTCTCCTTCTTCGAAATGCATATAAAACGCACTGTGGTTAATCAGGCACATGCACTGCCAAGATAAGACTGTCAGTCATGAGCAGTGACTGCCTCCGCATCCAGACAACACACACACACACACACGCACACACACACACAAATAATGGGGACTGTGAGTTTGTAGCCAGTGTTTGTACCTATGTCCCTGACAGTGTTGTTTCCACTTGGGTTAGCATTGCAATGCAATTGGCTTTTCTCCTCTCATATGATAAAACCGTAGTCAGTAGAGAGTGAAAAATGCGGGTCTAGATTTCAAAATTTCATTTTCTCGTCTTGGCCCCTTCCTTTCACAATTTCTCCTCCCTTTCACGATGAAGAACTGCTGACTAGGAGCCTAAACTGGGTTTGAAATCTGGATGCATGAAGCACTGAATATGTATGAAGAAATTGATCTGTTGGTCTAATATCAGTCTGTTTATTTTACTCTGAAAGATTACTTCTTTGTGAAGGACTGATGGTTCATTTAAAAAAAGCAAACTATCCCTTAATTACTGGCAGAGATTACTGGTATTGACTGAGTTTTCAGAGGCGTATTTCCCCATCCTAGATATGGAGGCCAAAAATAATCTAAATTGCATGTTCATGCACATGGGAATTGTCTGCATGTTTATGTAATGCTTTTGTGTTTGCTTCCTTATTTAGTTTCACGACGCCTACTTCAGCACTGGGTCTGCAGTAAATTCCACAAAATGCAGCCCAGCTACAGATTTGACGCTCTCCCGTATGCATCTGTTTTGAAGCGTCTCAAATTCTAGTGTGGAGTTTCACTTGGAAGACTTGATCGGTGCCAAAGCAGCAGAACTTACCTAATTAAAATAAATACTATTTTAAATAGTATTTGTTCTTTTGATCTTTGCAGTCAGGGTAAAAATACAATGAAATAAAGTAAACATGACCATGTAGGTTTCTAAGGGTGGGTGGTAGTGGCCTAGTGGACCAGATGAATGCAAAGTCACAAGTTCAACCCCCTTCCTTTCTATCCTTGCAAGACACTGTCGAATACAAGCACCTGATTTAACATGAATGCCCTTTCGACTACATTCAAGCTGGTAAATCGGAACATTTAGCAGGACAGGTGCATCTACAAAATAAACTCATCAGCTGGCAAATCGCACACGTCATTTACTTGCTACTTTTTTCAAATCTTTTGGTTAAAAATCTATTTATTTTTTTCTATTTAACAACTTTTATCTGTCAAGCAAGTTTGTGTTTTCCTCCGCCTGCCATCAAGGGTACCTTTGTGGCACCACTAAGGTACCCTTGAGCAAAATACTGTCCACACACTGCTCCCCAGGCGCTGTGTTCCGGGCTGCTTGCTGCTTCATGTGGTGAATGGGTTAAAGGCAGAGAAATAGTGTTCACACTGAGTGCTGTGGTGTATTCACGTATGACAGAATAGTCAGTTTCACTTTACTTTCGAAAACTTTCCCATTCTGAGATGCTGTTTGTTGTGTGAGAAAGCTGATGTGCATTTCAATCACAAAAGCTGCACCAGCGAGAGAAGATTCTGAAATGTGTGGTGATTTTACATCATGAGGTCTGTGTAACTTTGAACAAAACCAAAGGAAATAGAACAAAAACTCTCCTGTGAAGCTTATCAAAGCACAACATCTGCAACTAGACCCCTGTAGCAAGCTGCTAACAGAATACTGATGTGCACGAAAATATTATCTTGGAAAAGATTGACGAATTCTGTAATGAGTGGTGGACAAATAAGTAAATTACCAAGATCACCTCTACACCAGAAGACTTGCAAAACATGTTGGTCATGGAACTGGATCTTTTTTCTGTGCTGCTGTTTTTGTCTTTTGTTGTGTAAAAGATGTTTTATGCTTTTGCTGTTGAACACATAGTAATCATTTCTGAGCACACACACACACACACACACACAGAGAACAAAACCAGAAACAACACTGATTACATAAGTACAAGGGCATGTAAGTCTTAAACACACAAGAGCAAACAATGTAATATTGAAGAACACACACAAAAAAAATACAGTGCAGCAGAAAAAAACAGCACTGGTGTGAATGAATACAGCATTATGAAATACTGTGCCCTAGCAGTAAAGTCATTATGTATGAAAAAGCAACCAATATTTGTGCAAAGATAGCCATCAACAGCAGCAACAGGAAGAAAAATATACAGTAAATAAATGGTATTTACAGTGATAGCAGTCTATGATTTATTTTAGCTTTATGTCGTGTTGAGATAAATGTGGCAACGGCATCGAAAAATCATGTTAATTAAAGTAATGGCCACTTATAAAACATAATTAGCACAATGTTTATTGTTTATCATCTTAACAATCAAGACCTTTAACCCCAAGTTGCTTCAGGGAGACTGCCCCCTGTAGTTAGGGACTGGAAGTTGCTTTGGATAAATGCGACTAGTAAATGTACATGTAGTGAATTTTGGAAAAAAAATCAGGATTATATGACTAGAAACAGTGAACTATGGTACTACAAAAGTAAGTAAATGCACATTTGTTTACATATACTTACTCAAAAATGTCTTTAAACATAGTCATAGAACCAGCCTTAAATACTGAAATCAAGAGCTGATTGGAAATAGTGAACTCTAGCACTACAGGAGTACTTTAAGTTTATTTCAATTGCACAATGGTCAGTTGATATGTTTTACAGAAATAGAATATTAAATAATAATAAATATATATAGAATAAAAAATAATAAATACAGAATAAAATTTTTTTGTTGATTCATCATTTCATTGTAAGTGCAGTAGAAGTGCAAATGTTTAAAAGAAGAAAGAGTAAATAAATACACATTTATTTACTCAAAAACAGCTTTAAAAATAAAATAAAATCTCAGCCATACAGATTTTTTTGCAGAGTAACACTGTCCGTACCCGTTCTCTGACTTAAGAACTGCTTGATTAGTGCATTTCAGGTGAACTCTGGCATGATCCTGTAATATATTCGCCTATAAATATGCTTAGCAAGGTAATTGGAGAGACTAAGACTTCCATTCAGCACATATCAGAAGACGTAAGTGGAGCCCACAGTTTCTTGACAAAGCCCCTCATTTGCAAATGCACTCCCATCTTAAAAACATCAACAATATTCTTTTATAACAATCAGGCAGGAGTCTCATACATAATCATAAATATTATGTGCCTCCTTCTGGTTCTCTGCCGTGTCAGCTGTCAAAGTTCAAAGCCTTTGAAACATTTGCCTCCGTCTCTTTGAAGTAATTTGAATATAGCAAGCGCCGAGGAAAATGAAATATAATAGGACAGAATATGGCTACGTCTGCACAACAAAGATGAAACGATGGTACAGTACACAAAGCCCATTTATTATTAGAAAAAAAAATGAGGACACATTATTTATACATCTGAGTTTAACTAAATAATGAAAGATGGGAAACCTTGTTATTCTTTTCCAATATCAATGTTGATATTAGAACCTTAAGGATCAGTTGATACCCAGAATAGCCAATATTGGTTTTTTTTTTGGCTAATAACCTAAAGTCCTTGTTTTGTAAGTCACTTTGGATAAAAGCGTCTGCAAAATGAGTGTAATGTAAAGGTTCAAATGAGCTGTTTCTATGGAAGAATCACTCAAGACAGGCATCTAAGACTAAGACTGCATGTCAGGGTGCTGGGGATGTACACTGATAGAAGCAATCTGAGACTTTATTAAAGATGAAGGGAGCCAAACTGAAACAAGAGGGATAACAATAACGTAAACCGAGTCCAATCTGTGAAGACTAGTTGAGTAGAAACAGGAAAGGTTGGTACACAAAAAGACGAGCAAGACAAGATGATGACTGAAATACCCAAAATGGCAGCATGCAAAGTTCGTAGTTCGAGAAATGGTCAAATTTCATAACAGGAAGCACAAGAGATAATCCAAAGGGGTGTCAAGAACAAAGTATATCTGATAATCCGGTAATCCAACAACGAGACAAAGCAAAGAGTAATCCAAAAGCGCAAGAGATGACCAAAAGAGGATGAGGTGCATTGTATATAAATAGTGAACATGAAGATTGGTTCCAGGTGTGTGATTGTGGGGAGTGACTGAGGGGTGTGTCTAGAGGTGGACTGAAGGGGGCGTGGCTGTGTTGGTGGCTGAATTCCTGACACTACAGGTAAAAGTGACCCAGTTCCTATTTACTGCCCAAATTTGATTTTGTTTGGTTACATTGTTTTAAATGTGGCTCATATTTGCCATCAGTCTAAGCAGATTCCACTTCAGATAGATTGATAAAGTCCTATCAAAAAGTGATGTCAAAATCACTGCAAAGTACTACTTTAATCTTAGATGACAAAAAAGCAACAACGCCAAAGCACAAAAGATTAGACGTGTTGAATTTCTGCATTTGTTTTAACTGTAAACCAAATGTAGAACGGAAGCGGTTTCTTTTGATTGTCCACAATAAAAAGCTAGCAGGTGAGATATCCTAGATAAAGAGCCTTGATCTTTGTAGAGCTCCTTTGACACTCTTCTTTTCCTTGAAGTAAATCTGATTTACAGTTGAGAAAAATAGTTTTCTTTTTCTTGTTTGACAGTTTACACCATCCGCGCTTGCCCCTCTCATCCTTGAAAATGAAAGATGTGATGTGTAACAGGCATTTTGATGATGTAACCATAAAGCATCTGTTCCCACTGACTTAAATATTTTATGAAGATTGACTTGGATTGATATGAAAGTCTTATTTCAGTGCCACACATAAATTTGGTCCAAAGTGGAATAAAATTGTTTCATTTTGTTTGTTTTCCTGTTTACACCACCACACACCCCCCCGTTCACTTAAAAGTGCTGTGCTAAAGCTGCTCAGACGCACTGCAGGAAGACATATATAACATGACAAGCAAATCCACTGCTTTTATTTATTCGCAGCTCTTTTCGCACAAAAATAATATCCTTTACACTGTCATTGTCTCCGTGTAAAGTTACAAGCTACTCTTGTTATTGTGTGACCTACTTCATTTTACCTTATGCTGGACTGCAAGCAATTTCAGTGCAGATTTGTCACTGAAACAGATTCATTCTGTTTATTCTCAGATATCCCGTAAGGCATTTTCTGCTGGTATTGGATATCATCTCTCCCAATGGATGGGTGTCATCTCTATTTGTCACTGCAGATAAAGATCTGGTGCTAACAACACATGGTAGGGGGGGGAAACAAAATATGTTGTTTGGGAGCTGGCTTATGACCATTTTTGCCTCAATGAATAGTGTGGGATACAATGGAAATGAATATTCTCAACAGAGTATGAACACAATTTCAGATGTAGTTAGTGGACGAGTATGTATATTTGTATAACATTCTGAAAACTTTCACAGCCCACATTACCCCCTGTAGCTTAATTTCATGTGTGCACACTCACAAGCATGCACACAAGCACACACACACACACAAGCACACACACACACATCCAATTTCTTCTGTTTTCTATGCAGAGCAGAGTCTGTTTGCTTTCCCATTCTGGTGTGTTTGCGAGCGTTTGCAGCACAGATGGGGAACCACAGCTGCCGTTCCCCTGTGTGTGTGTGTGTGTGTGTGTGCGTGCATGGTGCCCGAGGAGCAAGTCCTGATGCCTAATATATGCCAGTTTACACACCCAACGTGTGGGAAAGGATAAAAGGGAGAATCTTCTTTTTCTATTTAAATTCCCCCCAGTAATGTTAAGCTGTGTGTGAAGTGAGAGAGAGAGTAAGAGAGAGGTCGAAAGAAAATTATTTTTGCTATACCTGTCCTAAGTAGTGGCTGGTGTCCCTGTCTGTTCCACTCATCCACTGGTCCTAAAGGTCAGAATTACTCAGTCCACATCTTCTTCGCTCAATGAATGTGGTGCATCAATGAAAAATTTGTAACAGTCCTATCCACGCTTTGCATTTTCTTTTGCAGAAACCGTTATTTTTCAGACACACGCTTCCCAGAATGCTGGAAAATCTCTTTCAACCTAATGAATTTAGTTTGGATATTAGATTTGCTTCATGATATTGAGTTTCCAGTGCTGCACAGCACAGCAGGGCTGGAATGTCTAGTGCTTCATTGAAATAAAGCAGTGATGGCTGTAGCATGCCAAAAAACTACAATTGACCTTTCATACTTTTTATACACATTTAAAATAAATGACCTACTTAAAACTAAATATTTTAATGAAACTAGGGATGGGTCTGGGCTAGGTAAAGAACTCTTATTATGCTGAATGAGATTGTTGCCATGTTTTTGTAAAGTGTCCTCGGAGCAGGGACCGGTCAGTTTTCCTTTTATAGGGAGCCACCTTTTGAATTACTCTCAAAATAGCGATGCATTGAATTTACCTGATTCCATTACACATAATTCCCACATTTTAAACGAATAGTTGTTACCAAAAGTAATTATACAGAAAGTCAAAATTGTATTGATGTGTTTTATTCATAAGGAAGGATAAACACTTTTGAATTCAGAATCAGAATCAGAAAACTTTATTTATCCCAGAGGAAATTGTTCAATTAACTACATTTCAGGGCATTTACCTGTGCTATGTGCTCCATAATGAACCATCGAGAGAACATAGTGCTGGCAGGTTGCTTCCAACTGAAAAGCACAGAATTTAAGCTGAATAAGAGACATCCAGAATGTTTGTGTGTTATTAGTGGTAATGGCAGAGCTGGAAGTACTAGTGTTCAATAAAGATTTACTTTCCCCTAACCGAGAGTAAATGAGCACATAGTGTCAACATACTGTTATTCCATTATCATTTTATTCCTCTTCAATCCCCCCTTTGAAGCTGGCATCTGAAACGCCTCTAATCTGTGGCCTTGATTCCAGCCAGGCATGGTTAAGGCTAAGCAGAAGCTATGAAGGGAGGGGAGGTCTCAAATACGCTCATAAGAAGCCTTTGAAGCTCAGCTGAAATGCAATTTTGAATACAGCTCCCTCTAAAAGTACATCTCAGACACTTTTTTTTCGCTCAACCCTCCTCTCTTTTATGTAACAGAAGCTTCAGATGAAGGCCTGTTGTCTGACATCAGGCTGGGATCAGTGGGAGACTTACAATGGACTGAGAGACGAGAGAAGTTTTCAGAGTTGGTTGCGTCTCATCTTTCTACGGCTGATGTGCATCCACCCTCAGGCCCCATACCGAGAGCAGTGCGCTTCCTTGCTCCTGTTTTTTAACGTTAAAAATGATTTCTGTAGTGAGAGTGCTATTGCTTTATGGCAGAAAGGGCCATCTCTAAATATTTGAGGGATTTAGTTGGTTGGACAGTTGGATCAGAAGAGATTTAGAGTGATCTGAAGGCCTTTAAATGCAAATATTATTTCTTTGTCTGAGGAGATGGCATGTCTTTGTCAGCATTTCTGGAGCAGGACTGTGTCTGGCTGGATTTTGTATTAACTAAAGATGTACAGTGAAGAGCTACAGTAGAGCGAGTGTAGCACAAATTGCTGAAAATTGTAATGTGTGACAGAAAGGTGTCAAAACTTCGAGTGAATCACAGTATGATGCTCTGGGCAATGCTCTGCTGGAAAATCTTCATTCCTGCTGTTCATGTGGATGTTACTGTGATACATTTACAGTTACATTTACATTTGGAGCATTTGTCACAATCTCAGATGAAAGACATCTGGGATTTGTAGTGCACAAGAAAGCATGTCATGCTAGTAAGCCTAGACTTAAAATTAAGAGCTGCTAGATAACTAAGATTCTACCAGTGAAGGAGTTAGCCCTCCACCAGGATCCAGTCAGATCACACAAACAGAAAACATTTTTTGTGAAGTTAGTGTTATTTGAGTTAGTTTATGACATGGACATGTTCAAGAGGGTCTTTTTGAAGACATTTCTTAGCAGGTTGAGCTGTCAGAGGAAGTCTGTTCCACTGCATCTGGTGGCCTAGTGGTAAGGGAGTAGCCCCTGTGATCAGAAGGTCATGGGTCTAAATCCCAGGACTGCTAGGGGCACCACTGAGGTACCCTTGAGCAAGGTACCTGCTACTCGGATGCCCTCCATTGGTGGCAGCCCCCTGCTTCACTTGGTGAATAAGTTAAATGCACATGACACATGACTATCACTTCACTTTTGTGCCAAAGCTGAGAAAAGTCTTGTGGTACTACTTCAACCTTTGACAAGAGTTGGGTCAAGTCAAGCTGTGCTTTAGAGGGAGAGCTTTGATCCGTGGTCTGATCCGTGTTAATGGGCTGGACCATCTTGGGCTTTGTAGGACAGCGTTAGAGTTTAACAATGAACGCGTGCAGCTACTGAAGGTCTGCATTGAGGACCAGATGAGCTGTTGCTTTCTGGATCATCTGTAGATTCAAAACCATCTACTGCAGAGTAACTTATGCCTTCATGGGAACAATTTGAGGATCTGGAGAATCTGAACTTGGCCTCCAGATTCTCCAGATCTCAATATGATCATCTGTGGGATCTTCTGGAGAAACTAGTGCAATCCATGGAGAGCCCACCTCACAACTTATAGGAATCAAAGGATCTGCTGCTAATTCTTTGGTGTCAGATAACAAAAATAAACCGTCTTGTTGAGTCCATGGTACAAGGTAGACCCACTCAGTATTAAGAAAGTGGTTTTAATGTTTGGTGTTGGTGTGAAACATGCATTTCACACACACACACACACCCACTTGCACAAACACACGTACACGCAGATACAGCATAATACATCAAGGCAATCCAGCTGCAGACCCATGGTGACGCGTGAGAGTCAGACACTTGAGAATCTCATCAATCATTCCGCAGCAGTAATCAGGTGGAGAGATGATGAAAAATGTGCCTGTCACACTAACATGTCTCCCCGACAGGAAGTTGTGGTGCACTTTCGGAATGGAGTGTATCCAGTGACTTCCCTCTTCAGTCTGGCACTGACAGACAGACAGACCTCATTATGTGTTTGGAGCAAACTAGAGTTTTCAGAGTCTGTGATTATTTTGTTTTCCACGTTTACACTTCTAAGTCGTAGCCTGTGCATAATGTAGCCCTGAAGCCTTGCTGAGGGATGAACCTAGTTAAGCGCTTTTTCAATTCGTTCACATTTGCCCCCTGAACCAAATTTGTTTTGTCTTTAGAAACTAACTGTTTGGTGAATTTTCTCATTTAGGTCTCGATACTGTTATAAAAGGAAATGTCTCATCTTGCAGTGTGTGAGGCTGCTGTATTCAACAGATGCCATGTTTCTCTCAGCATCATAAAATATGAAATTTGAATAAATTGAATAAATGGCACTCAATAAAGATTTTTGATTTTTGAGCTTTTAGGGCTTTTAACATAAATGCGACCTGATCTGGCAAAAAGAGGCGCAATGACCCCAAATCATTAAAAAGATGAGAAAGTGGTATCTTAAAATGGTGTCTTGGTCAAAGCTGTATCTTAAACGGTTGCCAAGTTACAATCGTTTGAATTATGGTAGCACAGCACCGTTTTCCAACTGAAAAAACGAGAAAATCGCATTTAAAGTTTTTGTCATTTTTTTGTTTATCTTTAACAATCCATAGCATTCAACGAGATGTGCCCAGTATTCAAAAACACAATTTTGCTACAGGCATTTAGATACTTAGAAAAATACATTAAATCAGACTAAAGAAACATCACTAGAGCCAAAGAACTCATTGACCAACTTGATTCAGTCTTGCTGGCCAGCAGCCACTGAGCTTAAGCTTTAGCTATTTTACATTATTTTGACAATGACTTTATACCAAACAGCAATCACACAACACGACACACATCACTCTAAACAACTTTGATGATGTTGATCCAAAATACAAATGTTAAACCCGATCTTTGTGAGGTGATATATTCAGGCAGCGCCGCGGTCTGAGGTTCGTGCAGCAAGTCCAGATCTCAGAGTAGCAGCAGCAGCTGGTCACCGAGGTAAGCTACACGCTTATCTCTCATCTGGAGCAGGGTCTGGTGGTCATAAACGTGTACCAGCTGTTCGGATACACGTTTGCGAGTTTCAGTGTGAAATCTTGAGAAGTAACACACAATAGCACCAAAGTGTTGGACCCGGAGTGGCCACTGCGTCCTAGCGTGCTCCCATCGTGGTTTCTTTTGAGAGCTACAACTCAGATTAAATAGCCATTTAGGTACATTTTCACAATTATTTCTATGATGAAACTTTGAGAGATTAATTTTGAAGACTATTTCTTTCATATAAGACCAAAAAACAATAATAGATATTTTAGATGTTTTTCAACATAAACCCGTATCTCAAAAAATAGAAAGCCGACTTCCGACTCATTACAGCAGATCGGGTCGCAAATTATCCATCAGGTTCCCTTTTTTAATTTGACATCCTTCAAATTTTAATAATAAATCTTGATATCTTTTTGAGTGAATTACAAAGTAAATTGGCATAGACGTGGATCCAAAGGCCTGAAAGAGAACTGATACCATTAGTTTGAAGACACGAACACACACACATTTTCCTTAGGCATAAAATGATGCCTTTGCATACTTACTGAAGCCCAATTCAATTACCGTCTTATCAAAAGCAATCGGGGGCATTTGCAGGCTGGTTTATAAATCTCTGTCACTGTCACCTGCTATCACCTGTTATTCATACTGATTTACGCCTCTTTCCCATCTGACTCTTTATCGGTTCATATGATAAACATGTTATATATTCTTTAAAGGGTCCCTTACCAACTAACTGCTGGCAATGTTTTTCACTGTTACAGCTGGATTGCATTACTACATGCTTACATATTAACTTTGGATTTTATTCATGGAATGACCTGTAAATACATATACATGAGTTAAAGGTATGTAGAATTACATTAGCTGCACTACTGTTAAACATCTGTAACAGTGAATCCATCTGTCAAAACAAAAATACTGACTAGTACACATTTAAAACAGAAATATTTCGTTATTTTTATTATAATCGTATTTATATGATTGATTATGCAATATATAGTTGTGATAGGGTTGTTGGATACTATAAGCGGGTCATGTAAAAGTCTACATTCTCTGAACCGGCATGTTCATGGTGAGCTAAATGTTTCATCAAAAGCTTTGAGCCTGCTTTGTGAATCAGGCTGATCTTGCCTTTGCTTTTAGACTCCTAGAGCGACGAATGTTTCATAGCACAGTCATAGACATTACTCACCATGTCACTGTGATTCTCATATGATGCAGAGTGACATTTTACACACACACGTGTATGTGTATATGTATGTATATATATGTATACCGTACAGGCCAAAAGTTTGGACACACCTTCTCATTCAATGTGTTTTCTTTATTTCCATGACTATTTACATCGTAGATT
>JBBPDE010000107.1:33397308-33410668 GCA_037974605.1 Nannopetersius ansorgii
TTGATCTGTTTGTGCACGTATAACAATGGCGTCTGCATCACCACATCTGATCAAAACACCGAGTAAATCAGTCGGATCACACGTCTGCGATCACACGTCTGCGCTTTGTTTCCCGGCGGACCGAAAATAAACGTGACACACGCGCCCCCCGTAAATCCGATAAAATTCAACCAATCAGATGACGACTTTGAGATTCTTGAAGTGTTTCCAGTTAAGTGTGCCATATGCATCAGACGTTTAGCCAACGGTCCGTGGGCGTGACGTCTGAGGCTGAGACTAAAATTGAAGATAAAGCACTGGGGAATGACTGACACAAGTGCACATGGAAAAGATTAGCTATAACGTCAAACCATAAACGTACAGCGTGTCCCAATAAGGTGCACGTGTCTGGTAAGGTGACCAGTAAATGTACACAATGTTTAAAGAACTGCAGCAACACTGCTGTGTTCATTAGTGTCTTTATCTGGCCCAGACAGAACACAGCGAGAGCGTTCGCTTTGAGTCTGACCTGACCTGAACCACATCGTTATGGTTTGAGTCGTGCCTGACAAACTGTTGTCCAAATTCAACCTGATGTGAACTGCAGCATCAAGTTTGGAGCCCGAAACTGACCTGAACCTGCTGAAATTCCTTTGTAGCAGATTGTAAAAAGTTCACATTGAACTGCTTTAACCAATTTAACAAAGTCATTCATTTATGAAGCACTGTTTCCTTAAAACATTAAGAGATCTTTTTCATTTGGATGACAAATGTTTATGGAATCAGATTTGTGCCAAAATGTTCAAACAAAACTTCCCTAATATCAAACAAAATTAATTCAATATTCATTCTCTCCTGTGAGAATTTCGATTTCGCTGCTAGTTTTTCAGTTTCGCTGCTGGCTTTTCAGTCACTCCGCCCCGCTTTACGTTTTCGCTGCTTGAGGATTCATTTGCAGTTCTGGCACAGATCTCTCGTGTGGGTGGGGCTTTGACTCATTTGCCAGCAGGTATTTGAGTGACAGCACCGTGCCCCGAAACTCCGCGAGATACGCTGGCTTTTTTTTTTTTGATACGCGGGCTTCTAAGACGGACAGAAGCAACTGCCGCCAGTCAGGATCACATATGAGATTTGAGATTTGTGCACAAGATCAACTCCACGATGAATCAATTGTAAGTAGGTCTTGTGCACAAATATCAAATCTCATACGTGATTCTGACTGGTGGCGGTTGCTGCTGTCCATCTTAGAAGCCCGCGTATCAAAAGAATAAAAAAGCCAGCAGCGAAACTGAAAAGCCAGCAGCGAAATCGAAATTCTCACAGGAGAGAATGAATATTGAATGAATTTTGTTTTGTTTGAACATTTTGGCACAAATGTGATTCCAGAAATGTTAACCATCACCTGTTTAACCCTAAAGCTATTTCGCCATTTTGAATACAAATACGCTCTATCCAAAAAAATAGGAAAAACATAACAAAACCTTAAATAATAAAATATTAAATATAACTGTCCTTTAGTGTGCACTATACTATCCTGTCCTGACTGGCTGTTTAATTTCCTGTTTGAAACTGTGGGCCACATGAACTGTAAGACACACTGCTTGTGTGTTACTCCAGATTAAAAGGACATTTCTCATCGCAGTGAAATGAGTAAATACATGCGTCAGACTCACCTGACTGCATGTTTGTGTTGCGTCTGAATCACGTGACCCCTGCATGCAGCGTGCCATCGCACCTTTGGATACCCCTGTTCATCTTGTCAGAATCCCAGCAACATCCACCTTTGCTGTTGATTGACAAATGAATCTTGACAGCATCAACACTCATCCATATCTGTCACTCTGACTGAAGTGCAGAGAACCAGTATTGCAGTGTGTGCACCTGTTTGGCTGCAGTAGCTTTAGAAAACAAGACCACATGAGGGTAAAATCATGTTTAGAGCACATTTTTCCTCTGATGTGAAGAGTTTTATGTACTCTATATCCATATCTGTATATGTTTATGTTGCTCACACCCCTCATGGGTGTGAAAACTGTCTAGAACAATCACAGTTACAGCAGGATGAAACAGATCATTTTAGCATATTAATGATGTGCTGGTATGCTCTGAGTGGTGGGCAGTAAAGAGAGCAGGTCTGTAGTACAATGTTGCACTCTAGCGCTCCCTACTGATTACATCAACACCACTCCCAGCCTTAACGTGCAGTGAGATATATGTAATTAGAAATAGTTCCCCACGCAGATCTGGTTTCAATATATTTATACTTTACACTTCAGTCATACTAAGATGGAACGTGCATGAGTTTGATACATTTTTGTTCACACCTTCTGTGTCAGGACTACTCTAACGCATTGAAGATACACCTATGACTCCAAATATGAATAATATAACTCCGAACATTAGTCTGTGCTGACACACATTTAAATTATAATACATGTAAAGAGAAGATAAAAAACTAAATATACATAGAAGTCATGGTGGGTTACAATCCCCCGGCCCCCCCCCCCTCACTCACTCACTCACTCACTCACACATTAGGAGATGTACCAGTGCCTAAAATACAGAGCCAGAAAAACAGGAGGGTGCATCCAGGAGAAAAGTCCAGAAAACTCTTCCTGTGCTTAACTGGTCTGATGTGGACATACTACGCAGGGTTACTACCAATACTACCAATTCCAAGTAAACCCATGTTGAAACAGAATCTCCAAAACCCACATGGTCAGGTTTAGAGAACCACCTGGTTTAAAATCTAAGTGATATGTGACTAGCTGCAAACTGACCAATCACAGAGCGTTTATTAAGACGCGTGCACATTTAAAACAAACCGGCACCGACAAAAATGTCATGTTTTTCTGTTAAATTCTTGAATGATATTTAAAAATTTTGATGAACTTTATCAGTAGAGTGACTGTTTCAGTGTTGTTTGCTGTGTGGGAATGAGAGCATTTAGATAAAAATATACTCTTTTCTCCTCTGACCCATAAAAGCGCACAGAAGTTGTGAAAGCGAAGGTTCTGAAATGTGTGCAGTTTACACCTCTGTGAGGTCTGTGTCTGTTACTGAACAGAGTGGCTGAGCACAGGGCAACTGAAATACAACAAAACTCTCCTGCATTCTCACACCTCAAACACAGCATTTGGAACTATATAGCATGTGTATGTGCATACACACACCCATCTATCCACCCCCATATATATGAAAGAGACAGCTTAATTTTTTTCTGGTTATTGATTTTTGTAATGTGTGGGAGTGTGTTTGTGTAAAATGTGCATATCACTCTTGTTTTATACACTATTGACCACGCTTGATAAAAAAAAAATGTTTGGAGAAAATTATACCTAGTAAATTACACAACACTCTTACATTATTTGCAGTAGCAACAATTAAAATAGTGATGCTAAGAGCAGAGTGTGTGCATGTGTCCTCCCATCAGAAACTGAATCAGTGGTGAAGCTGCTGGACTGTAGCACATAGAAAAGCTGCTCTACAAACACTACTGCATTTACAACATATATGGACGCATTTCTTATTTATTACACAGCTCACACTGGAATAGTGTTCAGTGGAACATATTTTCTTCTTTACTGTGCTGACTGTGCAGGAAAAAAATACCTTCTACTTCTATTATTATTATTATTATTAGTAGTAGTATTATTATTATGAATAATAATAATAATAATAATAATAATAATAATAATAATAATAATAATAATAATAATAATAATTTCACTTGGTGAAGTATCCAGTAAGGCTTGAGTATAGGCTGGAATATTTGGCTTCATTATTTTTAACCCCTCACAGAAGAGCAGCAGCACCACCTGAGACTGTGCAAAGGAGGCTTATGATAAAAAGCACATTTCTCACAAAGCATTGTTGCAGTTCCATGACATCTTATAACAAGGTCAACAGCATATATATTACTCCTTATCACAATAAATGATTACAGCAGAATACATAGAAGTGGTTATAATAACAGTACAAAGCCGACGGGGTGTGCGCGGCTGCCTGTTGGATTAGAGCAGATATCAGTAATGGCAGTTCAGCTCCTGAGACCACCTGAAGGTAAACTGCATAATAAGCCATGCATGTGTCTAACATCTGTTAGGCTTTTATCCTTGCACATACACACTATAAACTACCGACCAGCACAGCACATGATTATTGTGTGTGTGTGTGTGTGTGTGTGTGTGTGTGTGTGTGTGTGTTTGGGTTGCTGTATTTCAAAATTACAAAGTACAACACAGGGGCAGCTGTATTTATATACACATTTTGCATTATATTTGTGTGTGTGTGTGTGTGTGTGTGTGTGTGTGTGTGTGTGTGTGAGTGACTTGTCAGGAAGGGTTAACATTATTTAGTATAACACAGTATAGAACAGTGAGTGTTCAGCAGGGAATCTCTAAGCTCTAAAAAGAAAAATAGTTACTGCCGATGTTTTGACACATGCTCAGCAAACTAAAGAGGCAAACAAGGAAGCGAGAGGGTAAATATTTTATGTTGCAGTATAACAATATACTACAAATTAATCCACATTGACCTGCAAACCTATGTACTATAGGAAATGTGGCTGTGCATGAGCACTGTGGTTTCTCTGACAGTGGTAAGTGTACAGTAAGCCACAACGCACCTGCTGCATCACCTAAACACTTATTGCTATCCGGTGGTGCATGCAGTCTACACACAGTGTGTGTGAGGGTATATGTGAAAGAAATGTGAAATTACAATGTGATGTGTTGCACATTCTCTATAATGTTAAGCAAGAGAAACATTATCCGCTGTGCAGGATTAATAGTCAGCCATGTCTTTTTTTTAAATGTATTTCCATCTTTGATTGCTACTTTGAACACAATGATAAGAAAAATGCTGAGCGTTGCTTGGATAGGCGGAGCAAAAACGTGGCAACATATAATTTCAGCAATTAGGAAATTCAGGAAATCAGAATTAGGGGGGAAAACCTGCAGCCAATATTCTTATTGTGTTTGTTAGCCAGTGAAGCAGCATAACTTTATAATAAACACTGTTTCCAAGCTTAGTAACTGATTACCATGGAACTAAATGCTGATTATTATACCACAAAGTAACATGAAAAAGTGGCCGGTGATTTTCTCAATAGGAAGTGTATCTTTTGCAATAATTCACCATAATAACACAGACACTTCTGCCTGTGAATTATAGCAGTGAATTAACACCCACTTAAATGTTTACACTTATGGTAAAATTGTTAAATAATGTCACAAGAAATACTCCTTGGAATGTTGTAAAATCAAAAAACTCCAGCTTAGTTGACTCCAATAGAGAGAGTGTTGTGTGGATGTGGCTGTGTTTGTTTGTGTGTGTGTATAGAAGCATTATAAGTTATAAGTCACATACAAGCAAACCACCTTCCCCAGGTGTTTCCCTGTACACCTGTGTTCACACTTCATTTCCTTTTGTTGTCTGCTCAAATATCTTTTCATAAATTGTGTTTGCCATTGAAATACACTGTAGGGAGTGGGTCTAACCCTTAACTTCTAGAACAGAGTGGCTCCATATTCCTTTGCAATTATACATTTGAAGCTGCAAGGCTATCTCGACTGTTTTATTTATTTATTTATTTAATTGTCCTCTAGGAAAGTGAGTGCAGTGTAGCCAGACTTTAGCTAGAGATAAATTGTATATGCAGTTCCTGGGCAAAGAATACAAAGAAATACATTTTTTACAAAATAATATACAGTAAAAGTTAGTTGCACATAAAGTGCACTAGGCTTACTATCCTAAGGAAACAAAATGGCCACATTACTGGTTTGATTTCAGCCATAATTTCAGCTGCAATTTAAGTAAAATGTGAACTTTGTCTGATGATGCTGAGAATAGAGTTCCAAGTGTTTGTAGTTATAAAATAAAGTTAAACAAAATGGCAATACTTACCTTTGACAAACTTCTAGTCGTGTTTTATCATCCAACTGGTCTCACTGTGAGAGGAGGGTGTCGATTACAACAGTGTTCTTATACTTTTCCTCATTTAATAAGATGTGATTCAGGTGATCACTAATCAGTACCTTGTGTAGGAATTTAACAGACACTGGAATGGGATGGCTGTCATACTGATAGAGATGCTGATTTAAAAATAAATAACAGTGCTCTCTTATTTTTTCCAGAGCTGTATGCGTATATGCCCAGTTTTATGGCACGTAGAAATTATCTACTAAAACACTGATGATGGAGAGCTACAAAATGAGCTATTTCAAAATCTATTGCATCTTAAACTTTATTGAAATGTTCCTGACATCCCACTAGTGACAATTTTAATAGGTGTTCGGGAGTCATGAGGCTGTACAGTCATGACACCAGGCTTTGCTCGATTTACTTATCGATAAAACCTGGGCGTCCAACCAATCTCTCCCTCCTTACAACAAAAGCCTTAGCTATGCACACAGACGCTCAGCACATCCTGTCACCGAGAAAATCGAGGCTACACTGAATCCTGACATCTCATCAACCGGGGGCTTTTTAAAGCTAATGTAAATCATTCCCACACGAGAGGCATAAGCAGTGTGTGTGCAGCAGTCAGGAATCGATTCATCTGTGACATTGCTTTATTGTCTTCATACCTTATTAAATACTTTCCCTATGGAATATCTCTCTCTTTCTCATTCATACTCTATCTATTCCATCCTTCGAAGAAAAAGAGAAACATGTTGCAATATTAGAGTATACCATAATAAATATTGGTCAGTGTTTGTTAACCTCTTGAACTCTCGACTTATTCTGTTGTTAAATAAGTACTTCAACATTTTGTCTGTTGCATCTATAGCAAAAGACATGGCCAATAATTTTAGCACCTTCTATTTGTTTTTTTATGTTTTGAGTCCATATGTTTTCAGTTCATGTGAATGTGTTCTGGTCTTCCTATAAACACATGCAAGTCATTTTGAGCCTTTGAAATGGAAGTACAGCCCTCTATTTCATTCTCTCTGGGTTGTAGTTCTTAGATAAGCTATGGAATGTATTTTCTAAATAAATACATTTTATTTATTTAAATACAAATCAATTGCTAGGACATCACACTGAGCGGAAAATGGGAGGGATGGAAGATAAGCAGGTGTGGAAAGACACTCACTCTGGGGACAATATGGTTTAAGGCAATGGGGATTATGAGGTGAAGGTGAGTGAGATTCTCAGGAGTGCCAGTACTGAAATATAAATTTTAATTGGCCGTTTTATGAAGTGTTCCTCAGAGTAGACTTCTCGAACAGTTCAGTGAACCTATTTGCAGGTTGAAATTAGGGTGTGAACAGGAAGCATGATTATACACTATGCATATAATATATGCAGAGTGCCCTTCTAATCAGTGAATAAAGAAGTTTTGCATCTGCACATGAGCTAATTCCAAGTGTCAGCTAGAGGGGTATTAAACCCCATAGCAACGCCTAGAGTAGTTGAACTTTGTTCAGTGGAGCAATGAAGCTCAATGCAAAACCTTGGACTTACTAATGGCACAAATTCACTATTAATACTCTTGGTCTCAGAAGAACTGTTAGATGAAGTGTCTACAAACCTTTAAAAAGTGAAATGAAGTGAAAATGATCATTCGGTTATATGTGAACACACCACAGCACACAGTGTGAACAGCTCAGGGTACCTCAGCAGTGCCTAGCATCCTGGGAATTGAACCTGGACTTTCCGATCGCAGGGCGTATGCCCTAACCACTAGGCTACATGGCCAGTATCAGGCCAGGGATTAGGCCTACACAGGACCTTTAGTGAATATTTTCCACTGTAAAGGAAAGATAGTACCTGTCTTGCTTTTTTTTGTTGGTGAAAAAAAATACGATTTCATGCCTGTCAGACTGTCTTATCTTTGGTGTATTGGGTAGATTCAATTAAAAAACTGGAAACAAATGTTTTACTGTGAAAGCCATCCAGCACCACCAGTATACTAATCACCACCTGATCATCTGGAATCATCTGCTCCTGTTTCTTCACTGGTTCAGGGCTTCAGTTAGATAAGCTTTGTTAAGCTTAAATGATCCATACGTAGGTCACAAAAATACATAAAGGTTTTGCTCTTTGGAAGCAGTGTATAAAGAAAAGAGGGGTTGGGCTTTTGGATGGTACTGTGTATGCATGTACGCAGTATATATAAAATATGTTAATGCAATCTTTTACTTCTTGTTCCTCAACTATAAAATGGCAACTTTAAAAAAGTGACAGTGTTGGCACATTCTAAGACATAGAAGACCAAAGGATGAACTAAGTAACTATAAAGAAAATCAGTCATAGCAGTTAAAATGTATCAAATTACTTAAATTACGTTAATTACCAACTATAACTATATTCCTTAGATGTCACGATCACACCATTTCTTCAACAAGTCTGTTCAGAAATATATAGCGGTACTGGAAAGCTGAGCCAAGCCCTGAAGTTTCAAGATCTTGAAGAAGCTATAATGAGCAAAGCTCCATTAAAGTGGGTGATAATTACCTTTTTTACTTAGTGCTCCTACCGCCTAAGCCAGTTTACTTGTTTTCATATATTGGCATGCCTGATGGTGCTTTTGAAAAAAAAAAACAAAGCTATTATATCTATTTGCTATTCAGATAGTGCGTGTGATCTTTTCTTTCAGCAGATCAATCTTTACTTTCAATCAGCTCATTACAAACCGCAACTAAATATCTTTCAGTGGGAGTAATTTTATATCAAACCAATCGGGGCTGCTTTCTCATTCAATCATTTCCAAACAGGGAACAGGCATTTAAAACCAGCCACTCTGCTCATAATTATTTCTTTGATGGCTCAAAAGCTGCACTGTGCTAATATGTCACACTTCCACATTGCCCTAAGACATATTTAAAACTGCAATCAGCAAAGAAGAGGAGGAAGTGCATGGCATACTTATTTATTTCTATAGAAGAATGTGTAAGAGCACACACAGTGATGTATAAACACTCTCAAGGATTTGACATCCAGTAATCATAAGAGACACACATCAATGATATTCACCTCCTTCATCTATGGAATAACTGATACATGCTTCAATGCATCATGAAATATTCATAATAGAATGTACTATATGTTGCTTTAATGCTTTGGGTTGTAAATGTGACACAATGTTTGGGGCGCTATCAAGAGCTGTAACCTTGACACACTGTGACCCCATAATATGAGCAGTGATTGAATAAAAAATCACATTTAAATGAAAATAATCAGCCAAGTGTAAAATAGGAAGTGACCTGAAATAGAAGTAGGCCAAGATGTTATACTGTTACGGGAAACAACAGAAGGAATTAAACGTGTCTATGGATATTTTTCCATGCTGCTGTTTGGAAACTGACCTGGTATGTCAGCTGTAAATTATAACAAAATATCAATCGCCATGGGGAGAGAAGGGCACGGCCTAACATAGAGGGAAATGTACAGCAACAGGGATATTTTACATAATTAAACAGGGTCAAGATGAACACATTTTTGGTCATGTTCTCATTTTCGATCAGTTTGATTACTGGATTGTGTGTACATCTAAAGTACAACCTCCACACAGTGTGGTGGGTTTAGCACAATTTTAGACCCCCGATGTTAACAACGATAGAGAGCAATTTATCCCTCATAGTTGCTACTACAGCTGCTACTATTGTTCCCATTGCTTTTACTACTGTTAATACTACTTCTACTACTACTGCTGATGCTGTTAATATTACTACTTTTACTACTACTACTGCCATTACTACTACTGTTAATACTACTGCTACTACTTCTGCTACCGCTACTGCTATAACTGCTAATGCTACTGCTACTGTTACTACTACTGCTAGTACTGCTAACACTACTGATACAACTACTGCTACTGGTACTGCTAATACTGCTGCTGCTACTACTACTGATTATTGCTACTGCTTCTAACTCTGCTACTTTTACTACTACTGTTGCTACTACTACTGCTACTGCTCCTGGTACTACTACTGATAATACTGCTTCTGCTACAACTACTGCAACTACTTCTGGTTTTAACACTGCTACTGTTGCTACTGCTACTACTACTACTACTACTACTACTACTACTACTACTACTACTACTATTGCTGCCACTACTACTACCACTATTGCGACTCCTGATACATCTAAGATTAATTAGAAAAATTAGAAAAATATACCATAAGTATTGTGACGTGAGCAAGCACTATATACCAAATTGCACTGTGTGTACATTGTAGTGTCTGTAGCTTTGAATTGAATAATTACCAACCGCATTCCCATAATTAGGTACAAGCAATCATTTGCACATCCAAAGGCTCTTTTTTCTCCAGCCAAACTAAATTTCTGAAACAAAAACCCTTATAGTATTTGCTAATACTGTCCCAGGCAGCAGTTTCTACATTTGAGTCTGGTGCCTCTCTGCACAAAGCTGTAAAAGAAATCAATAATGCACCTCTGGACACACTAATCCCAGTTTAGAATTGTATTAAGTTAACTTATTTATGTTCAAAGATTGCCTTCAAATTCCCCAACTGCCTATCTAAGCAATTTTTCTGGATTCTCAAAATCTGCATCTCTTATACGCTGAAAGAAATGTTATTGTTACGAAATAAGTTCTCACATGCACAGTTTATCCACATATTGTTGAAATGGCAGCATATTCAGTTGCTCATATTTATGATCACAGTCTGCCATGTGGAGTGCAGCAGAGTTATTGACTGTCCTGAAGCAACCATGAAACATGAACTATTTGTAATAGGAGTGTTTGCTATAATGGGAAACTCAGTGCACATTAATGGGAAGCCACTCTGCGGTAGAACAGTTGAGCACTTCCATTAAATCTGCACTTTCTCTCTTTCTTACAAACACTCTTTTGTAATAATACATATTTTAAGAAAGCCTAGCACTGTAGCCATTTTTAGCTTAATTGAGTTCTAAGAACACAAGAGTACAAATATACAAGAACAAACATAATACTACATAACCATACGTGTTACGTATGCAACTTTAAACTTTTAAGGTCTATAAGTATAAGCTCTTTAAAGTACAGAAATTACTTCATTATCAATGTACAGTAAAAAATCTTTAATTAGCAATAGTTTCTTATATCGTCGCTGTCGGGCGGAAGCCTCGTAACTCCACTTTTGGTCTTTCTTGTTTTTTTTCATAAATCGATACTATTGGTCAGTCTCCACGTGGGTCTGTAAAATTAAAAAAATTATTAACCAATGAAAAGTGTTGCAAATAGCTTGATGCTTGACACAGTGTTCATTTATTTAGAATATAAATGGTCTTTTCAGTTTCCTGAAAATTAGCCGTTTTGGACGTGAGGTTTCCGCCCGACAGCGACGACATGCATTGTTTAAATAACACTTCAAACAGAAACTTTCATTATAAAAATGCCAAGCCTGTCCCATAACCTATTACCTTAATGCACTGATTGGGCCTCAATTATCATGTAATTCACTTAAAATCAAGGCTCTATTATGGCCCTGATGGGATAATTCAATGCCTGCCCTTGTAGGTATAGTAAGTCTAATTTCAGAATGCCTTTAACTCACGTCTCCCCTTCACTGCTGGAGTTCCAGTCCATGATTTTAATTTGAGGAGCACCCAGTATGGCGCACATTATTTGACCACACGAGATTAAGAAATATGAAAAATTCCCAGCTGTGTCCATTTCAATCCCTCTGATTTAATGAAGAAAGGGGGAGTAAAAGGAGGAGGGCGGGCGAGATAATCACCACTCTGCATTTCCTCTGAGGGCGAATGCACTGGCTTGGGTGCTGTATCACTCTGACTGGTGATTAACCCCTTTAAGCTATGCTGCCATCCAAAGTTGCTAGTACTGAAAGCAAGATTTCATGTAGTGAGTCATCTGTTCAGTGATTTACATAATAATTAAAAACAATGGACAAAAAATAAATCTGAGGAAAACAAAATAAGAGAGAGCCCTTGCCCAGTTTTAAAGACCTGTAATTCAATGCTTCTTGTCTTTTAAATAAAGGATTTTTATGTAATACATAAATGCTGTTGAAAGTTTCAAAATGTACCTTTCACTCCCCAGTCCAGATAGTCCATACAAGTTAAGATACAAGTTTCTTTATTAGCCCCATTTGTGTTGTTGTAGCAAATTGGGCAGTATAAGCAAAGAGTGAGAATGTGCATTTATATACTGTTATATATGAACACAAATGTAGTAGCTGCAGACATTAAATGAAAGACAGTGATATTGCCCCAGAAACTTAAAACCAGCCTATTTTTAACTATTTTATGTGATGTCACAGATTCCCCATCACATTTACATATATCTGTCTTTTCACATTACAACAGATTAGACATGCCCAGTCACAATGAAGTATTAAGGAGTTTTTCAGCAAGGGCTCCGTTTTGACTGAGGCACAGTCCCAGACAGTCAGAACAGAGGTCATTTTCATATCTTTTTTTAAAGGCAAAGTAACTAAAACAGCCTGTTAAAATCTAATGCACAAAGAGAGACTGGAAAAGAGAAAGTAAAAATACATTATCAATTATTTCTGATGCATAAACCCAGACAAGCCACATAAATGGAATCATAAAACCCCTTTAATACAGTGGTTTACTCATTCCCCTGCAGCCCAGTATATGGTTGAACAGAAAGATTAGGTAGCCGAGTTGAATTAGTGAAACCTTTTTTCATCTTTTTCAATATTGCTTCTATAGCCAGCAATATCAGGTTATCATATAATGCAAGGTTATCATTTGATGCTGTGAGGTCTCTTTAAACCTTTTCCTCAACAAAACTGCACATACACACTAGTCAGTAATATGGCAAAGCACAGTGATACTAAGCATAAATAGTTTGAGAAATCCTGCTAGTTTCTCTGCAATCCTTGCCTCAGAGACAATAGCTTATTATTAAATAAACATATCAAAGCGTTGGTCCGAGGCAACACTTTGAAAGGAGGTGATTGTTTCTCTTTGAAGCTACATATCTCCAAGCTTTTCTTCCGTTCTGGATCTCCTGAGCACAGCCTGGCTCTATGCAGAGAATAGATTGGTGAAAAATCCTGCTAGGGTGCAAATGCAGCTGTGTTTATAAGACTATAATGGTTTGTGCAGTTATGCAATGTATAAAATGCTAAAAGGTAATGTGGATGATTCTGGTGGAGTGCCATATCAAAGGCATGTGCTGACAGGATAGAAAGCTGGTGCATGGCTGTATGTAGAGAACAAAATGATGGATACTGGTGTCCAAATTCAGCCCTGTGTATTGGACTATAATAATGGATACTGCAGTTATGATATATAGTCAGCACCATAATCATAAATGCTCCTGTTAAAAAGATGAAAAGAATCATAAAATACGCCTCTGTTGCTTTTACTTCAGTCAGCTCAATCTAATACTGAAAATATGCAAAAAACTAACCTTTAATTGAAGTAAATTGTC
>JBBPDE010000107.1:33523174-33539175 GCA_037974605.1 Nannopetersius ansorgii
AACCCAACAATACATAAGCCATAGAGAAGAACACCACAAGTCATAGAGAAGTGGGAAGTCAAGGTTTTTTTTTTTTTCCCCACCCACCTATCAGACTCTATGACCCCTCCCTCTGTCACACAACCATCCATCAGACTCTGTTACTCCTCCCCATCACACACCCACCCATTAGACTCTATGACCCCTCCCCCTGTCACACAACCATCCATCAGACTTTGTAACTCCTCCCCATCACACACCCACCCATTAGATTCTATGACACCTCCCCCTGTCACACACCCATCTATTAGACTCTGTAAGTCCTCCCCATCACACACCCACCCATCAGACTCTATGACACCTCCCCCTGTCACACACCTATCCATCAGGCTCTATAACTCCTCCCCATCACACACCATACATCAGACTCTATGACCCCTCCCTGTCACACACCCATCCATCAGAGTCTATAATTCCTCCCAGTGTCACTTGCCCATCAGATTCTATAACTTTATAACACCTCCCCTATCAGATACCCACCCATCAGATTCTATAACTCCTCCCCCTATCACACACCCACCCATCAGACTCTATAATTCCTCCCACATCACACACCCAGCCATCAGACTCTATAACTCTTCTCCCTGTCACACACCCACCCATTAGACTCTACAACTCCTCTGACTATCACACATCCACCCATCAGACTCATTATAAATCATTATTATTATAAGCCATATTACCTTGTTATTATGTCTACCATGTGCAATATCATGCAATTTTCTTATTGGGTCTTAACATTACCATTATGCACAATATCTTATTATGTGCAATAGCCTTACAATGCGCAATATCATGTGCAGTTTTAATAATGGAAGCTAAATCATTTCAGTAAGTGCAAAAACTTATTATTATGAGCAACCGTCTTACCATGTGCAATATCATGTGCAGTTTTAATAATGTGAGCTAAATCAATGTATTATGTGCAATATCTTACCATGTGAATATCACTACTTATATCAATAATACTTATATATCACTCATCTCTGTAGCCTGAAATAACGTACTCCTGACCAGCATGTGTCTTAATAAGTCACTTAACTGTATGCTAATTATCTATGGGATTTATACCCCATCATTTGTGTATATAGCATAGTGTATTTCATATTGAGTTTCTTTCTTTAGATTTTACTGGATTTATTTAGACTTTATTGTTCTTGTCTCTGTTTGTGTGAAGTCATAACATAAGCAGCTTTAATCAAGGATCAAGTTTTCTGATTCTGATTTTGATTAAAGTTATTAACACACAGGTGGTCCTCCTAGTCATTGGGACCTTATGGGATCCTGACACTATTCTTGTCTGTGTTAGGCAGGCCACAAAGTGAATTAATGTTATAGCTGCATATGATTAGTTTAGGATTGATCCCAGTTCCTCAGACGTATCTGTTTAGGTAGTTAGTTAGTTGACTGTTTAAGGACCTTGCTCTTGGTTATTAAAGTACTCAATATATGATGGATGTTTGCATGGACTTGAATGGCTCTTCCTGAAGCCTGGGTCACTTTAAAAAGCATTCTGAAAGGAGCCTGTGATGCATTACATTGTAATCAGGGTTAGGCATTAGCATTTAGCCACCAGCCACTGTGGTTAGTTGATTTCCAAAGAAAACATTAGTCACCAGCCATCACTTTCATCAGCCAAACCCTTTAGTGCTAATAATGTGTAATAGTACTGCTATATTTAAGAATTATGGTCTTGGATGGCAAGATCGTACATCTTTGATTCAGACAGATCTGGGGAAAGAAGAGGGACAGATTGGACACAGATGGAGTCCAACCAGATTTGTATTTCTATTCAGTTAGCTATATTTTGCAGAAGGGTACAGTAATTTTCCATTCAATCCTATTCAACTTCATGGAATTTTTTCCATGGGTGTGGTTTTTCCAGCATTCAGTCTAGTGATTTTTACCCGTATCAGCATAATTTACTGCATAATTACCACTATAAGTAAGTAGGTTTCTTACACATGATCAAAATATTGTTTACAACATGATCACAATCATTGGCTATTTTGTTGACATACAGGAATCTAAGTGGTGTTCTTAGCTGCAGAAAATAAAGGAAGATACTCTTATTATGTTCCTTTAGGGCCATTTTAAAGCCACTTTCTTCTGTTTCGTTTGCATCCATGAGGTCATGAAGCTAGTGTTTGTTTATGCACCCAAAACAGTCATTGTTTATTTACAGGACCGTTTTCCAGCCGGTTTTCATCCCTCAGAATTTAACAGCCTGTTTTCACTTTTACTTTGAGAGTCATATATTTAAATGTGATCTGTCCTGATTGGCTGCCCTATTATGTCCGCCATGAGGCTTCATTCAGGCTGAAACACTGTCTTTAACTTTATTGTTAATGGGTAAAGCTAAACTGAGAACTTTTTAAAAAGTGAAAGCAATGTTCACCCAAAACATCTACATGAACTAAACTTAAATGACTATAGATTATTTGTTGAATGTACGATTTGGAGAAATAAAGATTTGGGCAGTTGAGTGTGTTTTCTTTTTGTAAGGTCTTAGAGCTTATTTGACTGGTGTTGACATTTCCATTGTGTAATAAATTATGTGACCTTTCAAACAACTCAAGCTGTTGTGTTTACACTCCACAGCCATGGGCTCATCTGAGCAGCTGAATGAGGATCTGACACTTAAGATTATTGACTCTCACAAAGCAAGAGGAGGCTAAAAAGATATCCAAACACTCTGTTGGAGATAATTAGAATGGTTAAAGCCAAGATGAAATTTGGTAGACTAAGAAAACCATTGACTGGTTAGGAATACAAAGCAAAACCAGCACATCACTGCCAAGGTCCTGCATAAAACATCAAGACTACGATCCTGAAAATACCTCAAAATCAACCTTGAACCTCCTCAGAAAACAAAAGATTATCACCCCTTCATAAACCCCTTGGCTTGAAAATAATCGAAAATCTGTGATTTTAATCATCTGTGAGCTGAAACATGGTGTGCACGCGATATGACTTCTGAATATTTCCAAACTAAAAGCATTCTGCAAGGAAATAGGTAAACAGCCTAAAGGGGTCTTACTAAGTACTGACTTAAAGACTAAATTATGAACATGCCACATTTTATGCGGAAATATTTTCCCAGGTATGTTCAGTTTGGCAAGTGAATATTAACTGTGCATTTGACTTTGCAGAAATATGACATATTTATGTTTATTCCATGAGTGTAACATCACCAGTAAACTGCTGTTTAAGTTTTGTAAAAGGCCTTTTATGTTGACTGGGGTGCGGTTTCATCTCTGGCAGATGGAAGCTGCCAGGGATGAGACCAATGATTTACATGTGTTTTGAGTTTAGTTTCTGTTAAAATAGTTCAGCTCTGCCTGGTTTGTGTTTGTTAGAGTGTGGCACATCCAACACGAAGACTTGGAGTTGTGTTCGGTTTAGCAATTGTTTTCAGTTTTCCGTTTTTGGCCACTGTGCCCATTGTTTTGCTTTCTTTTCTAAATAAACCCCGGAAAGGAAGAATGAGTGTCTGCTTCTGCGTCTCTTTGCTGAATAGGCACAGCCCCAACATGACACTGAGTTTATTCTTTCCACTATTAAAATCATAGGAACTGGTGAATAGTACTATTTAAACTTTTACAATCTTTACATGCTGCATCAACGACTTTTATTTAATGTGGCAAAAATGAGGGCTCTCACGCTCTTATTTGGGTGAGATCAAAAATAACATTTGCAAAGCAAACATGTATGAGATGTGCATCATCTGCATGCACAGAAAATATGCTTTGGCCTTCAGGATCCAAACAACATAAAGCAGAGTCCATGTCTTTAGACACCACTGCCACATTCCGTAAGCCCTGAAGGGTCCAAAATCAAAATTAGCAGTGAAGTGACAGCTGAGTGTAGAACTGCTCCAGTGGCATGTTCACCTATCACTGTTGCTCTTTCAGAGACATGGACCCCAGCTATGGGACTGCCATGTCAAAAAGAAATAAACACCACAGTCAAGCTCAGTGCTTGAAAGTGACAGCTTAACTCCTCCCAGCACACTGGCCAAGTGAAGGTTGCAAGATTGAATCTGAGAATGGGACCTTTAAGATTTGACTTCAGGACTTGGTCTTGATAATCAGTGTTTCAAACTAAAGGTTCTGAGAGGCTCTTGGACAAATGGTTCTATGAAAAAACAACAAAACACAGTCCTTACATTATGCGGAAGCCCTTTAAAGCTCTTGCTCAAACTCATTATTACTGTGACTGCATCAGCAATTTTCATTATTCTTTTACAGTTCTTCAGTTCTTGGCAGGGTTCTGAGGTCAAAATGTCCATTAATATTTTGTGCAGTGCTTGTGTATTCAGATTCAAATGTCATTGTTATAGTTCAATTAAAAATAATCAGCCTGTGAATGCAGCTACGCCTTCAGCCATCTCTAACCATAAATGGCTTGGTAAGAGCCAGTGTGTTATTTGACTTCTCTGTGGTATCACTTAAACTTTTCACACCTGTATATTTAAGGGGATACAGCAGTCCACTCTGGGGAAAAAGCAAATGATGGATGCAATGTTACAATATATTACTCTGTTTTGAGTTTTGGTGTGTCTTTCAGAGCTCTTGGCTCTTTATGTTTTCTTGTGATTCCTCAAGGCATTGCGGTCACAACAGTATGGTAAAAAACTGCTTTGGTTATTGCAAGTGCCCCTTTTCATTTGTTTTGTTTTTCTACAGGGGGATTTGAGTCAACAACATGACATGTAGTGAAAGAGGGAGAAGCAGGGGAAGACCAGGCACACAGAGAGCAAGCAGAGAGACAATAAGAGAGCAAAAGAAAAACAGAGTAATATGGTAGTAGATCTCCTTTTTCTGCATTTCTTTCTTCTTTTTTTCATCTTGTCTTGTCTGCATGGATACGAGCCGACTAGGATGAGGCACCAATACTGTCAGCCTCCTCCACATTTCTAAAGAGTTTCATTGTAGTGACTGCCACAAGTGCATACAAGCAAGCCAAGTGGCAGAGATGAAGCATATAGGTCTTAGAGCAGGTAAAAAAAAAAAAAGAGAATAAAAGAAAATAAAAAAATCTAGCTCTCTAAACATAAACAAGTTCGCTTTTTAAGCCCAAGGAACTCTAATCTGTGGCTTTTGTGCTCTGGGGCTCTAGGGATCTCTGCCAAACAGGTCCTAATATGTTCCCTGTGGTATGAAAAGGTCCCAAAAACCTTTCTAGTCGCATGAATATCCTGAGTGTAGTGGAGAAGTTGTGTGGGTGTTTATTTCTAGACGAGTGTTATGTTTTAAAAGATGCCTCTCAAAATGCATTCAAAGAATATACAAATTCTTGCCATGTCAGTTCAGTGCCTTTCTATGCACCATAAAATTCCTGAAACAATGTTACATGTGTATGGTTAAAACAACAGGGAACCGCAGAGAAAGTAGTTCATTCTGTATTGTCAGGGATACATTCGTCTTTGACTCTTTCAGCTCATTAAAATCTTTCCCAGAGTTAGTACAATGTGTGCATGTCCAGTAAAACTGATCAACATGTAGAACAGAAACTTTCTGTGTCACTGTGTTTCCTGTCACTATACAGAATAATGATGTTGCCTTTATTGTTGGATGTACTGTGATCAGGGGCAGCTGGTATGAATGGACTAGCCCTAGCAGGAATAAACTCTCACAAAAGACTTACTTTCAGCCATCTGCATTCTTTTATTTGCCGTTAAGAGCAAAGCTGATTATTATGGAATTCCCTGGACCTAAAAACTGATGTACCTCTAGCCCCAGCTGACGGTTCATACAGCCGATCAATAAAATGTGAAGTATTACATGTAGTGTAATGCCCCCTAGATTAGTCTGCATTGGACCCACAACATCCAGCACTATTTTCATGCAGTCTATTATAAGATAGACTGATTGAACAGCCATCATGCCAATCACAGCCAATCTTGTCAGAGGAGAAAGAATAAATTTATTCTCTACTGAAGTAACTAACATGAGGATACCGCATGAGAATACCAATACTGCATTTGGCTTTGATGATAGTTATTAATGCAAAAATAAATACTCTTGCAATGTTGTTATACTAACATTATGTATGGAATACGTGGATTAAACTAAAATACCCAGATGAGGTGATTATGTAGGTAAAACATCACTAATGTGATGTTTTTGGGCCATTTCTTGTAAAATTGCATTTTTTGATCAAACAGCTGTCCCTTTGAAGCTATCATTGTTCTTTTCTGGTATACAAGATAATCAGGATGCACAAAAGGAGATTCCAGAAGAAGACTGACTCCTCGTTTGAGTCAGACAATCCAAGTTGAGTTAGAATAATTTGTTTGAGCTTGTTAATTGTTACGTAAGTGATGATGAACAATGAGAAGGATAGCAGATAATAAAACACGGTGGAAATAGAGTATTGCTGTTTTATTGGATATGGAAACATATTTTACCTTCACAGGAAAGTTTGAAATTAATATCTAAAATTAGAACAAGTTGACAAATGTAGATTTTCATGGTGTGGCACAGCATTATCCATTAAAACCTGATTTCATTAACACTCTGTTGATTCTGTATTTTTGGTATCCCCCCACCTCCAATTTAAAAAGGATTATTCATCCCCGACTAGGAAGAATTTTTTTCCTTAATATTTTACTGGTTTACAAAGTCCTTGAGTGATAGCTAGAAGGTACGTTTAAAAGTGGTGCTGCAGTGTTTGAGCTACCGAATGAAATCCTTTAGACTTCCTATCCAATATTAGAACCAGCCTTTAGTGATGCACAGACTTTACAACACTAACAGCTTGTTATTGATTCTGGCTCATCAGAGAAACAATTAAAGGCAAGTGAAGTATGAAATTTACTCATATTCATGTTTCCTAGCTCAAAATGGTGTTTTTGTGAAAAACAAAAGGAAAGTCATTGCCAGTTTTGCTATATTGATTCCTTTACATATATCAAAAGACGTAACAACGGCCTTGAGAAATGCATATCATAAAGCAGAAAGGGTCCCGAACATTCCCGTATCTTAGGTAACAGCATCAGTACAGTGTGATGTTTCAGCACCCTGGACAGCTCTGATAGTTCAGCTCTGCAGTTACCTTGGACAGAGACAATCTGCAGCGACTTCAGCACCACGGACAGCGCCAATGACACAAACTCAATGTACTGTAAAATTCCTTCTCTGAGGGCAACGATGCACGCATGATTCATTTGATTACCAAAAGAGCATTTTGTCACATATCACAAAGTCTTGCGTTCTGCTGGGAGAGAAAATTCTGTTTGGTTGAAACAGCACTTTATTATGATTCTGCCAAAGAATCGATTCTTCATCTTGCAACAAGCTTCTGAAAGACACACATTCACCCGCACAAACGCAAGTAGCTGTTCTTTTTTTCCCTTTCCTTTCTTTTCAACACACCCCTCTCACAAACACATTGTCCCCACATTAACATTTAATGAACCCTTGTAAAACCTCTCAAACAAAGACCATGTTTCATGGATGCTCAAACCACTCTGACTTCTTTTTTCTTGTTTTTTTCTTTTGTTCATCCTCTTTTTAAAAGCCTTTTTTTCCCCTTCTGAAAGCCTTCACACAATTGCTCTCTCCTTCCCCAACCTCAAGGGATGATCTCAATTATAGAGCAGAGAGTGGACAAAGATCTCAACAATACGGCACACGCGTCTGAAGCCTGTTCTCATTAGTTATGGCCCCTGGTAATACGTTGCACTGCAGAGCTCAGGTTGGTGTTACTCTGAATGACGGTTTTCTCCTGTAGCTAAAGTATACACCTGAACTATCTAACAGCTATAAAAACATTTACAGAGGAAGTAACCCTTTGAACTGTGCGCAGACCCACCATTTCATACTCACTCTCATAACTGCACACTCGAATATAGCTGTTATGAAAAACTATTAATAGGAATGACTGAAAAAAAACTAATGCTTTTTAAAACATTAATAATCAAACAATAAGCCTACAGGGGTCTCTTACCTGTTTTGGGATCCACAGAGAAGTATGGCTGTCCATGTAAAACACTGTACACCACCCGCGCACTGTTACCGTATGTGGGGTCATCAGCATCTGTCGCTGTCACTTGAAATACTGACGTACCTGCAGAGAAAGAGACACCATTAGTTGTGTGTGTGTGTGTGTGTGTGTGTGTGTGTGGGTGGTTGTTTGTGTTTAGGTGTGTGTGATATATTCTGATTTATTAATCAAAATGAAATGCTTTATTTGCCTTACAATATATTACTGCAAATATTTTACAGTCATTTTGCAGTAATAGGTTACACAGTAGTTTAAATATAGAATACAATGAAATAGAATCAATGAAGCTGTCACAATTTGTGGCTTTAAACCTTTTTAAATAATAAAAAAAATAATACTGTAAATATCTTTTGACATTCACTGTTTATGCCTTGGGATCTCCAGTTCTCATTTTATTTTAATGTTTCTTACATTTATATTATACATCTTTCTCAGCCATTTTAGGGTCTTCATATGATTCATTTATCATTCCTGACACATTTAAAATGTCCTAATATTTATCTAAATACTAATTTACTTACTTAAGGATTCTTGCCATAAGACATTGTTAGTGGAGAAACTGGCATATATCTGATATATCAGAATGACTTTATACACTTTACTAGAATATAAAACCAGTTTGGTGTATTGGTGGATAAACAGTGATTTCCTAGCTCCCAAGCTTTTGAATGAAAGTGTAGATGTAGAGCAGATATTTAAACATATATGCGTATAATTGAAAAACTAAAAATATAAATACAGTAAACCTCCTAGCAATGCCTATATTTATAGTGTAAACTGTAAATATTCCCCCAAATATGCTCTGGAAACACTGATTTTAAATGGAGAAGTTCGGTGTGAAATGGACCTGGGGTGTATTGAAACATAATAATGAGTATGAACTTTTGTCAAGTAGCCCACCTTCATTCACCCCCCGCATTCCGAAACACAGCGTTTTTAGCCGATGCCAACCTCAAGGCTCTACTAGGCTGATAATGCTAGCACTTGGGGCGTCACATAGCCAGTGCAGATAAATCGCTATTTTTACACCATTAACAGGCTCAAAGTAGCTCTACACATCATTTCTAGAATTCTGAGACATTGAAACGAGACATGTATTTTATTAAAAAGACAGTTTATGCAGACAGTAACTTCAGGGCAGCAGCCAATCACAGGGCAGCAGCCAATCAGCAGCAAGGAGAAATAAATAACTTTCTTGGATTGGTCACTTTCAAACCTCCGGTCTCTGAGTACAGGTGACTGTGACGTCTGGGCCTCGTCCACCACACCCCCTCGTCCTCGTGCTGGTTGTTTATGTTTGGACGTGGCCTGGACGTCACAAAAGCAAACAAATATGTGGTGAATACCTGCAGTTTTTGTGCATGTGCAGGGATTCCGTGAACAATTATTAATTTGGTTCTCTGAAAAAATCAGCGAGAGACTGAAGCCATGGCTGCTGAAATGCATATAAGCAGGGGGTTACAGTACTTTGAACTGTATTTGCAACTTTGGAATGTGAGGCATACACCTAGAAAGGATGGTCACCCTCATGTTACCAGCACCTTTAGTTACAGAAAATTGTTGTCAGCTTCACTGACTGCATACTTTCCTTTCCACTAAAAGAACCTACATTATAAAGAGTAACAAAATACTCCTATTAACCCTGGTAAAGGGAAGGTGCCATCAAAACCTATTTAAAATTTACAGTTGAACCATTATGGTACCCCTTCCTGATTTACAATTTAACTTTTTTATTCTAAAAGAGTGAAGTAGAGTGTGCACATTGCAAAAGAATGAGTTTGCAAGTGTATTCTAGACATGTGCACATGCCTGTGCAGGCCAAATTCAGTACCAATTAAAGAGTTTTTGTAATTAAAAGTGGTTCACAGGAAGCTATTTTCATTCAGAAAACAAAGCGGGACCACCTGGGGCACTTGTTTACTTACTTCGAATCTGGCAGGGAATAAAACGGCCTGGATTTGAGCAGTCTGACATAAACAAATGACATTCTGCATCAGCCTGGGACCATAAAGACACCAGACAAAACAGAGGCAGTGTGTGGTTAAAGCCACCTGCTGATCACCACACACTTAATCTATTCATGGTCATACTCCATTATATCTGAACTGTGCACAGTGATAATAGTCCCATCCTCCATTAATTCCTGCATTTATTCTCTTTTTCACAATGCTAGAGTAGTCAGTCAGGAAATGTGGCTCGTATCTTGATTTGTATTTCACTGTTTACATTTTTTCCCCCCAACTTACAGTCTTTGTTCCATTTTTTTATATATAGGTTTTTATTTCATTTCTGTTCTCTCTTCTTTTTGTTTTTTTTTTCTCCAGCCATGGTAGAGCCCTTTATGGACTCAGGTCACATATCTGAACTCATTCATACACCATACTCGTCCCCTCTCTCTTTCTCTCTCTCTCTCTCTCTCTCTCTCTCTCTCTCTCTCTCTCCTCTGTCTGTCTCTCTCTCTCTCCCTCCCTCCCTCCCAGTCTCTCTCTCTCTCTTATTACTGCAAACTGAGCTCAATCCATCTATCTACACTGCCTGATGTTGACTTATTGCCAGAACCACAATACACTGGATGTAGCTTTCAAGGCTCAGGAACAAAATGGAATTATGGAGGCCAGGACTTTTCTGTACTGCATTTCTCTTCTCTTTCTCTCTCTCTCTCTGTCTCACCCCCCCACCACCTTCAGGGCCAGATATCAGTATGTGTGTCAGAAACCACAAATAAAATTTGACCTCGCAGCTGTATTTTGTGCTCATATTGCTTAGTATAAGTTATACTAAATATACAAATTATATTTATATACAGTAAACCCCCAGTTTTACACGGATCGGGACTCGCGGATCCAGTCACATGCATTTTTGTTTGGAACGAAACTGATCGTTTTATGCGGAAATATTCGAAACAACGCGGAACCTGCAAATATTCTTCGCTTTTTTTTTTTTGCTTTTTCCATGGCAATATGTTCTTTTAAACTCATTTTAGTTCTTCTGGCTCTGCGTGCATGACCGTAGGGACTTTAAAACTCTCTCTTATTCTCTCTCTGTCTCTCTCTCTTACTCCCTCTCTTACTCTCTCGGCCTCTCTCTCTTACTCTCTCTCTGTCTCTCTCTCTTACTCTCTCTCTGTCTCTCTCTCTTACTCCCTCTCTTACTCTCTCTGTCTCTCTCTCTTACTCCCTCTCTTACTCTCTGTCTCTCTCTCTTACTCCCTCTCTTACTCCCTCTCTTACTCTCTCTCTTACTCCCTCTCTTACTCTCTCTCTGTCTCTCTCTCTTACTCTCTCTCTGTCTCTCTCTCTGTCTCTCTCTCCTTCATGACTTTTCCTTTCAGCGACGAAGCGTTAGCTCTGTTAATCAATGAAGTTCCTGCATCTTAAAACATTCAACAAGTAAGTCATTCTACTCCAGATAAAACAGAGTTTAAGAAGTTTTAACATGGATTGTAAACACACTACTGCGAACCCTGTGAGCTGAAATAGTGTTACTCTGTTGGTATATATTCCTTTGGCAGGCACTTAAGGCTTTTGCCTTTGTTTAGCCTCTAAGAGAGCTGCCACTGATAAAAGACGTCTTCCAAGGGCACGGCTTTCAAACTCTACTGCTAATTTATACCTGAGGTTTTATTCATCAAAGTGTGCAAAGAACATGTTCTAAATCTTTGGATAAAAATCACCTGTGTCCACTACACTGGTATTCATCGAACATGTATTCAAAGCACTGTATGCACTGAATGGTGGTACAGGTAGACTTTACATGAATGCCCCCCAAAATCTATTTTTTGTATTAAGTTTTTATTGACACCAAATAGCCATAACCAAATAGCCCTACCTGACTAACATTGCATAGTTTTCCTTTGTACCACTAAAACAGCTCTGATCTGAGTCCACAAGACCTATGAAGGTGTGACTGGCAACACAAACACATAGGAACACCCACATGATGTAAAATAAACATTATTCATTAAATGAGAACACCTTCCTCCATTGCTCCATGGTCCTAGCATGTTTATTGTAGGAGATTTCGATAGGACGCAGTGTGTCTTCTGATACCTTTCTATCATAGACAGAAATAACCTTTTTAGCTGTTTGTGCTATGCTAGTTCTTTTGTGGAACCAGACCAGATGGACTAGTCATCACTAATAAGCCTTGGGTGCCCATGATCCTGTCGCTAGTTCACTGTGTCCTTCCGTAGACCACTTTAGGTAGGTACTAACCATCACATACCAGGCACACAAGACCTGCCATTATGGAGATGATCTGATTCAGTCATCTAACCATCACATTGTGATCCCTGTGAAAGTCATTCAGATTCTTAAACGCATTCATACACGCATTCTGACACTTAGATTCAAGGACTGACTGTTCACTTGTTGCCTAATATATCCCACCCTTTGACAGATAATCAATGTTATTCACTTCACCTGCCAGTGGTGTTGATGTTGTGGCTGACTGGCGTATATAACAACATGCTATTAAAAGTTCCTTGCTGTTAGGGTTGGTTGGCGGCCGGTAGAGGCCGCTGCTTTTCTGTTTTTTAGGTCATGTTTCTGTTCTGTGTTTTGGGGGCTTTCATTTTGGTTTCACGTTCTGTTCATGTGTCACGTGTGTTTGTGTGGTTATCAGCTGTTTTGGGTTTCTGTTAAATGATTATGTTCTATGATTGGTTTCTGTCTGTCGTGTTCTGTGTATTTAAGTCTGCCTGTGTTAGTCCTTAGTTATGTGTCCATCGTCTTGTAAAGGGCGTTATGTTTGCCTCGTTCCATCCCTGTTTTTGTCCTGTTCCTGAATTGCATTTCTGTTTTGGCCCGCATGCCTTTGTTCTTTTATTTTTGAGTGTAATAAACACGCCTGAGCATGGAGCCCTGGTTTCCAGCCTGCTTCTTCAAAGATAGCTCTTGGTCGTGGGGGATTAGCCCCTGCGACTGTGACACTTGTAGTCTGTAAGACATAAAAAAATGGAACTATGTAAATATTCTATTTCAAATTTGTGCTAACTTTCAAAGAGAAATAGAAATAGAAATTGAAGGGCCAAAAATGTGAATTTCTGTTAGATTAGCTGTGCATACTTTATATTTTACATTATATACTATATATTATATTACGGAACAGCCAAACACGTGAATTTTCTGTTGGCTTAGTTGAACATACTATATATTATATACAATATTATATTATAGCACAACCAGAAATGCAAATTTTACACTTTATTCGTACTACTGGACTCCCTTAGAGACACTAGCAGAAATGATTAATTATCATTAGACAATTAGTGAAAGTGACCATTCTGTCATATGTGAACACACCTTGCTCGGGGAACCTCAGAGGTGCTTAGCAGTCTTGGGAATTGAACTGACAACTTCCTGATCGAACGGCGAACGCCCTAAACACTAGGCTACCAACTGCCTGATGTTATGGTCCGACCTGAGAGACTAGTTCTAAAATCCCACCACTGAAGATCCAATCCTCACATTTTTTTGTTCATTACAAAATCTGCATGTTAAGGTTTGTACAATGGTTTCGTACACAACACACAGGCAGAATGCATCTTATTTGTGCCTAAAATCAGCACTGAAGACGTAGCATACCTGGCCCTCCTTCATTTGTTCTCTCTCCCTATTCTTTCTGTTGTCTCGTCATCTTACAGGCACAGACAAGAAGAAGCTCCTTGCTTTTAACATACGATTGTCTCTCGGCGTAATGTATGGAATGATGTATCTTTGATCTGTTTAACAGCTCAGTGAAGAGCAGACAGTTGATGGCAGTGATCACTTGCAGTGCTGCTGCTTCAGAGCGCTGTACTTGCACTTCAGCTGCAGGAGCTGGAATCAGTTAAAAATCTCTTTTTGTGCGGCGTGTAGCTCTCAGACCCCATGAAAAACATTTCTATCACAGTTTGGCAGCCAGCAGAGATGATGAAAAAACTCATCTGACTACTGCCCGGTCTGTTTCCCAGGATGTGTGTGTGTCTGTGTGTGTGTGTGTGTGTGTGTGTGTGTGTGTGTGTGCATTTGAAGGGGTAATAATCCTCCCAGAACCAGAGAAAGAACGTGGTGAGTTGAAATAATTTTCTCCATAATTTGAGAACCCCACCTGACCTGAATTTTTATGACAAATAGACCAATAGAAAATGGTCTGAAATGATGTGGATAAAAATGTAACTTACACAGAAAATGACAGTAACTTACACTGAATATTAAAAATGTTATTCCTTCCTCTGAAGGGAGGTTTTGTTCCTGACAGCGTCATTATGATACATGAACAAATGAATGGGTGGCAAGCTGTGATGCAATATGGTATTGTTGCAGTCCGTGCAGTTAGGCCATTAGTAGTGCACATCTGTTCCTGCGGTCACTATGTAACCATGTTTGCTTTCATTCTGAATCTTAAGCCATATGAGTAGTAACACAAGCCCAGCTGCATATTCTGCACCTTCTCACTGGCCAAAGGGCACTGCTCAATCTAACGCGCAGAAGTCGGTGAGTGGGTGTTTGGGGAGGGGGGAGGGGCAGGGGGCATATTTTACTAGATTAACTGATAGTGCCATCATGCCTGTCTCTCTATATGGATCCCCGGCGTGAACTTGGAATACATTTACATTTAGAACAGACAGCATAACACCAGACTGCCGGCATCAAAACAAGTCCCAAAGCTCATAAACTGTAACCTTGCGGGGACGGAGCAGTTACAATTATCGGTAATATACGCTAATATTATTTTTGATTGATTATTTTTATCACAAAACGTCACCACAATATAAAGAACAGCTGGTGTTTATCAATATTATTCAATAATAGCAAAGCAGAATTGTGAATATCATAGTTTTGTCAACAATGAAATGTTAATAGACCCAAAGACCTGTTAATGCAGTTACACATGCAAACTGCAGGCCTTATTGACAGTATTGGCTGAGTGAGGTGGAAGGGTGGAAGCACGGATCAACAGCTTGTAAGAGATCCAGGAGCAGATGAAAATCTCCAATGGAACACCACCAGAGCAATGAAGGGCAAAACACAAGAAGTTATTTTCCCCTTTCAAGCTTCTCCAACCTTGCCCAGTTCCTTCAATATTACAACCCACTCCGACAAGTCCCTTATCAATAGAGATTGATTGAGTGTACTGCCAGCTGAAGCAGCTAACAAGCCTGGAGAGCTGTGCTGGACCATCTAGCTTATACAATAATTTAAATCCCCCTTTTAATCTTTCTTCCTGTCTTCTACTCTAAACAGAAATATGGGAAAACTCATGTCAGTAAGATAAGTAAGTTATTTTTGCAAGGCGCTTGGGTTTCAGAGAAATTTGGAGATTTGGATAAACACAACTGACATTTCCACATTTTCTTCTGTAGCAACCACTGCAAGAAGGATGGACATGATTTAATGATGGGAACAATTCCATTCACCCTGAAGAGAAATTGTAGTACAGTTCAGAGTTATTCATTTTAGAGTATGTGAATGGTCACAATGCATATACTTTTTACCATCCATCTATTTATTTCATAAACTGCAGATTTTGTTCCCAATAGCTTGTAAAACATCAAACTTGTGTGGTCATCCCCATAATAATTATAATTATATTAGGGGGATTTTTATCATGTTAGTAGTAATGAATAAAAAAATTCATTTTCAGGCTAATAAAAAGTATTCAGAGGGAGGAAACGAATGTAATGAATTTGCAAAGAATAGTGAATACATTTTTAATATATATTAAGTGAATACCTTGCAAAGGGTTATGTCAAAGTTATGTCAAAGCTCACACCTTAAATTCTGTTGTTCTTTGAAAAAGTGACAATGTCTTTACTAGGGGTGTGACGAGACGCTTTTCCCAAGAGACGAGACGAGACACGAGACTGGGTTCATGAGAACGAGACGAGACTTTTTTTTTTTAAAGAAATCTTCAATGTTTAAATATGTAGCAAAAATAGCCTTTTATTTAACTGAAAAACACAAAATGCA
>JBBPDE010000107.1:33547109-33559479 GCA_037974605.1 Nannopetersius ansorgii
TTGAGGATTTCTTTAAAAAAATGTCAAAGTCTCATCTCGTCTCATTCTCGTGAACCCAGTCTCGTGTCTCGTCTCGTCTCGTGGGAAAAGCGTCTCGTCACACCCCTAATGACTATGCATGTGAAAAATAACGAATCTAGAATCTAGAATCTTGAATAGTTCTGTGTTTGTATTTTTGTCCTCTCATGAATTTTGTGAAATATTGGGAATATTTTCCCCCACAGTGACAAAGACAGGCTGATTGCTAGCATAGCCACTGATGTAGAGGCTAATGAATACAGATGTGATATTTGACCTCCTAGCAGTCATTTTTGCAAACAAACAAAGAGAGACAAATAAACAAGCAAAACAACAACAAAAACAACAAACATTTCAAACAACCCACCCCAAAGCATTTTGGTTCTTCCCACCAGAAAGGGGGCTTCCTAGTTTTTAAACCAGAAACACTCACTGTAGGATCTAAGTAAACATGTTTACAACAGATGTAGCAGTGGTTTAATCTGTCATTTCAACCCAAGGGGACCTTAAGGTGGGACTAATTAGTCTTTTATTCTACAAAGGCTTATGCAATGACAGTTCTCGCATATATGTATGTATCATTGAGTATATATATGTGTGTGTGTGTGTGTGTGTGTGTGTGTGTGTGTGTGTGTATCATGTATGTATCAGTTTTATTCTTGAACAGCGCATTCTTGTATGTATGGCTGAAGATGCACCCTGCAGAACCCACACTGGATTTCTGAAAGATGTGTTATTCACATTTATCTTCAAAAATTGTCAAGGAAAGAATCTGCATTGCTAAAATGCCTTGAGACTTAGTTTGGACTTCACTTGTGATGTAATACACCATTAAAATATGCAGAGAGAGTAAGGGCAAGAGAAGGAAAGAGACAGAGAGAGAGAGAGAGTGAGAGAGAGAGAGAGAGAGAGAGAGAGAGACAGAGAGAGAGACAGAGAGAGAGACAGAGAGAAAGATAGAAAGAGGAAAAGAGTAAGAGAGAAGGCATGAGGAGGAGCGTGTGAGAGAGAAAACTTCAGCCATGTTTCGCTCCTAATTGATAGCAGGAGGATTACCCACCGCTCTCTTGCCGATAGATGTGCTGCCTCTCAGTTACGGCTCATCACAAATGCACGGCAGAAAACGCATCATGAAAATAAATAACTCAGTGTTGTGCTCCCTGCAGACTGCACCTAGGCTTGCTTCATGCAGTATTGTACTGCTGTGAAGCTTAAACACTGCTCTTGCTTGAACACTGCTCTTGCTGGAGTGGTTCAGCATCAGGAAAAACTGCCGAATTAAATGTTTATGCATTTCTTTATCGTCAATGTTCACTTGGTCTAATTATGTCTTGAACAATGGAAATTCTTAGGAGGAAGTACACCCGTCGGCAGCAAGACATTCAAACGCATGAGCTTTGGACACAACAGGTTGTGTTCCTTGAGTGCTGTCTTAAGGCTCGTTGGCTTTCTGACAACACACAACACTGAGAGGACATCTAACGCTCTGTAAGACAGTTTCTCCCGAGGGTTTTAACAACACAGTCCAGTAATTGTCTACTTCACATCCACTACTGCAGCCTAATGACTCACCAACAGAGAGGAACATACGCAGAAAGGTTCTAACTGTCTAATTATAAAACACTTTCTCAGGTCTGATTGGCTGAGCCACATTGCTGTATACTATATGATTGCATCCATCAACTGAATTCTGGATTACTTCCCAAGTTATTAAAAATCTTTGCACTATTCATGAAGGAGTCTTGGATTGTTATGTTACATGGCAAGTATAGCCTATGGAAAGTATTACCCTGAAAGTATGCTACTTCGAATGTTAGTGCTTTTAGTTAGAGACATAATTGGACCATTTCCCATCACATACACCATCACATAAACATTAAAACCACTGACAGGTTGAGTGAATAGCATTGATAACATCATTACAGTGGCACCATCAAGTGAACAGTCAGTTAAGAAGGAGGAAAAATGGGCCGGAAAAAAGATCTCAGCAACGTTGACGAGGGCTAATGCTAGACGACTGGGTGAGAGCATCTTCAAAATGGCAGGTTTCCCAGCAAGCAGTGATTAGAACCTGTCAAAAGTGGCCCAGGGAAAGACATTTGGTGATCAGGCAGGGTTACAGGTGCCCAAGACTCACTGACGCATGTGGGGAGCAAAGGCTAATCCATCTGATCCACTCTCACAGAAGTGCTACTAAGGCACAAATTGCTGAATACATGAATACTATAACAATACTATAACAGGCTATAACAACTGCAGACCAATCACAATGTCCATACTAACGCCAAAGTGCCTCCTATGAGCACATCGACAACAGAACTGGAGTATGGAGCAAGGTGGCCTCTGTAGTCTGGTTGTTTTTTTACATTATGTGTCGCATCCTGGAAAGAATTGGCACCACAATGCAATGCAAGGCAGAGAAGGAAGTGTGATATTCTGGGATATGTTCTGTTGGGAAGCTTGGCTTTTGAGATTCCTTGTAGATGTTACTTTGACACATACACCTAAATATTATGGCATACCAAGTTCACTCCTTCATTGCAATGATTTTCCCTAATGGCTTCTTTCAGCAGGAAAATAAGCCCTACCACACACAGAAACTGTTCAGGAATGGTTGGAGGAGCATGAAAAAGAGTTAACGGTGATAGCTTGGCTTGTAAATTACTCAGATCCTATTCTGATTGAATATCAGCACTGAATATATTTACTCTGTTTTGTTATTTCACAACGTCTTATGTTTGTCACACATGTGTACACTGTGGAACCTCAGCTTCAACATTTTGTCTCTCTGTAAATGTGTATATGGTTGAGATGACAGTAAAGTTCACTTCGACTTCAACTTTCACTTGATCTGTGGGATGTGCTGGACAAACTGATCAGATGCAGGGAGGCCCTTTCTCACAACTTATAGGACTTATGGACTTAGAATGAGCTGCTGATGTCTTGATGCCAAATACCACAGCACACCTTCAGAGGTCTTGCGGAGTTCATGCCTCAATTGATCGGTGTGAATTTGTTGGCACAAGGGGGACCAGCACAATATTGGTGGACTGCACCTTTTTTCTAAAAGTATACTCAACCATATTTCAGCACTATTTTGAACAAGCATTTAATACAGGCAATTTCTCTGTTAAAGATCCTCTTTAACTTATTTAGCACGGGCATCTTTTATCATATTCTCATTTGCTGCCTTTTTTGTAAAAGCGACATTGGTTCATTTGCCATGAACTTTATGTGCTGTGGAGTTTATTCATTTTCCTAAGCTATTCCATCCATATCTTACAGGAACTGATAACTGATGTTTTCATGCTGTACAGCTCTGTGCTCTTTGGGTAGAGACCAGATCCCAATACTAAAGAGTGTTAAGAGAGTGAAAATACATTCTGCCATGATCCGGACTGAATGTGTTGAATGTCTGTTGACCTATTGTGCTCACACTGCCCACAGAAATGACAAAGATCCTGGAACACTCCAAAAACTGGATGAAAGCCTACTTCAGATGCGAACCATTCAAGATGCTAACTTTAACCCCAACAATCACTAAAAATTAGCTGGAAAAGAGCAACCCTGCGATGCATCAATGACACATTGATGCTGTTGGGAGGGAAATCGTTGCCTGTTGGTCTCAGAGCGATGAGAAGTTGAGAAGAGTGCACGTCAAAGCCGGCACTAATCCAAACAGCAATGCACAGATTAATCACTAATTAAAGAAAGTGGAGGCTGATTGCAGAGCAAAGCCCTCTTCCAGAGTGAACTGTCCTTTCCTTTCGGTAAACACAGTACTCAGACAAGCAGTCAGTAATTAGCTAAAGGGTCAGAGACCAGACTGCAGTCAGATCTTCTCCAATCACAAGCTGTTAGTTTAAGGTAATGAGACTTTGTGTAAGGAGTCTGTAAACACACAGTGGGAAATTTTAGCGGCAGATCAGAAAGGGAATGAAAGAGGAAGGTTTCGTAAACAAATCTTAAACAGACATTGTTTGGAAGGAGTTAGCGTCATTGCTATGGCATTTTAGAATTCCTGTATCCCTGATGATTTCAACGAATTCTGCCACCAAAAAAAGTGTGAAACATACTTATAGTACATTATAATGAAACACACAACCAATCTAACTTATCCAACTGACTGAAACTGTGCAAAAGATGCTTGGTGTTGATTTCCCAGTCGGGGATCGAGCCTAGCTCTGAGAAGCATTTCCTTTTTTCAATCGAGAATCTTCATTCAAAATGTTGGGTGGTCCAGGACTAAATTCTTAATCCCTGTTTGGAAACATGGTCTTACAGGACTATCGTGTGATTAAAATGTGTGGACTTTCATGAGTGTTCAGCTTCCGTCTGAATAAGAAATATTATATTGTACAACTTTTAGGTCTGAGATTAATTGTATTTAAATAATATTGGCCTATAAAACTGCTACTGCTATGTTCCTAGCAAGGTTGAAATCAGGCCCCTTCTATTTACACCAATGCTTCATAGCCTCCAAATCCAGCCATGGCCTCCCTTGTCCATGAGAGCACATAAATTTCACTTAACCTAAAGTCAGGGTTCTAATTTGGCCACTGACTTACTCTGGCACAAGCTAATATATCACACTCGCACACAACAGATCCCCAGCGCTCAGCGGGTCCCTCTCTAACACCAGGAAATAAAAGTGTCATCGGGTCAATGAGGCCAGCACCAACTCGCTACAACACAAGGTTAGCAAGTGGTCGGCCATCCAATCACTTTCTGACTAATGGCAGGACACAGATATTGATTTTAACTTCAACGGGCAAATATATGAGCCTAAAACACAATGTTCCAGTCTTAATAAATGAAATGCAGGCAATGGCTTTATGACGATGACAGTGCAGGACACATTAGTATAACTGTTACTGGACCTTATTATATCATTAAAGTACATTACAGTACATTCCATTCATTTGGCAGGTACTTTTCCCCAAAGCGGCTTACAATACCAATGAATCTACTACTTATTCCTCTTAAACATATTCGGCTCCAGCTACTGCACGAATTCATGCTCAAAAGCAGTATAACACAATTCATTGCTATTATTTACCATGTTTGTTGAGGTACCACAGGTATTTTATAAGGTGTTCCGTGATTTGTTTGCGGTTGCTACTATATTAGGTAGTTTGATGTTAATTAGTGGAGGGACAAATAATAAATGTTCATTTAGATTCACTTGTAATGAAACACATTGTTCAATTCAACCACATTGTAGTGTCAAATGAATCTGATTGCAAAGCATCTGTGTCTTTTGAAACCAGTGAAATGGAACAAATTAACCTGGAGTATTTAATACCGCATCCTATCAAAAACTATGACACATGCACTGCAATGTGCTAAAAGGTCTGTTTATTGTCACGGGTCGTCCCCTTCTCCAGCCATTCAAGGCAGGCACACACACACTATGGCAAGTCCATGTGTTGCATTCTTAATTTTTACTTTGCAACAACACAAATGAACTAGGCACAAGGGCTTGAAACCAAAACTCAATATTTCTTCAATAGAGACAGGAGAAACACAAACAAAGCTCCGCATGATGGTTCTCTTCGGGATGTAGCTCAGTGGTAGAGTGCATGCTTCACATGTATGAGGTCCTGGGTTCAATCCCCAGCATCTCTATTGTGGTTCACTTAGCCTTCGGTGGGTGGAGGTAGCTCAGTGGGTAGGATACTTGCCTCCAGACCAAGAGGTCAAGGGTTCAAATCCTACCTTCAGCACCACCACTGGGTCTTGCTCAAAGACATCACCACTGGGTCTCTGAGCAAGACCCATAAACCTAAGTTGCTTCAGGGAGACTGCCCCCTGTAGTTAGGAAATGGAAGTCACTTTGGATAAAAGTGTCTGATAAATGTAAATGACCAGCAAAGACAACCGAAATACACACAAAAAAAACACATCTGAACTTAATCATAATTAAATACCCTATAACACTTCAAAACAAGTTAACCAAGGTACTGTCCCCAGCCCTGACATTTATACTCTCTTCACAATGAAAATGCAATCAGTGTTCTTTAACTACTATTAAAATTCATGATGTGCTCAGAAAATAATTTATAAGACACAATTTGTCATAGAAACGATAAAGATGATCGTGCAACTAAAAGAACACAGATGAGGGTTTCATTTATTTGTTCAATTAGTCGGTTGCATTATTACTGATTTGCTTGCATTATTACCACTTTTGTCAATGCCTGCAGCTACCAAATGTACACTCTCCAATACGTATCTGTATATATCCAGAGTGGTCTTACATTTATATCCACTCTTTACATATGCACACACATATACATATATACATTTTTCTTAAATACACACATCCATATTTATATATTTGTATTATTTATATTGTGTAGTGTACTACTAATATGGTGTACTGATGTGTGGTATAGTTTTTATTCTATTGTTTGTACTCTCTACTTTCTGGCATAGCAATGCAAATTTCCTACTTGCAGGACTATCGTTTGTCTTATTTAAGGTATTTTCAATTTAAAAGAACTTCAAAGGTATATCACTAGAACCATGTGCAGAACCGTCTCAAAAATGGGTATTTCATTGGAAAGTCAAAGAAAACACTATGAACAATGCTGGAAAATTAAATGACGCGACTATCAGCCGACTCTCAGACTGCCTCAGCCATTTAAGCCACAAACTTCCCCCCATTGAGTTCCTTCCTCTGTGACATAGAGCGGACGAATGCCTTCCTGCTGGGGTTTATTGATTAAGTCATTGAGTGGGTTACTGTTGTGCTTCAAAGGCATCACAAGCTGCTTTTGTGATCCCTTATGTTCAGTGACCTTTCTAATCGACTTAGTGCCACACACAGCCTGCATCATAACACACATTCATGCGCCGCATAATTGCAGTTTTCATTCATGCGTGTGCATCAGGAAACGCCACTTTATCACGGGCGCCTAACAAATGCAGTGACCTATCACCTGTTCTGTCGCAAACTAAAAATGCTTTCTGCAGTGGAATCTCATGCCCTCAGGTAGCTTAGAAGAAAAATATCTCCGTATATAAAAGGCCCATGTTTGAAGCTGGAATCAGATTGACAACCGTGAGTAACCTTGGCGACCCGGGTGGAGTTTGATTCTGCTCTTTCTCTACTGCATTAGATCACCGACAGAAAGGAGGGATTGGGTTTATCTGCCTCAGTATGGTCGGTTTACTCCGTGCAGCTCTGAACGGGTGGCGGCTCTGATACAGCTGGAGTGTCTGGAGGCTAAGCATTATCCTAGAGTTAGCATAAAAGGAATATTTTGTGACATGGCCCAGAGAGTAAAAGAGCAGGGAAGAGCAAGGCACAACCTCATACATTTGGGGGGTTTTGCTAAAAATATTTGAGCAAGATTAATTATATTCTTTAATTCAGCCATGAGTGGAAATGTTAGAACTTGGCAGGGTTCGTTTTAGCAAAAGACAGGACTAGTTATTAAAAAAAAAAGATAATTAAAATAACTCAGGTTTATAACACAGGTTTGCAGTCAAAAATGTGGTAAGTTCATATAAAATATGTCCATGTTAACCATTTAATAATGCAAAAATACTGAGTATTCTTTTGAGGTATGCTGCACTTTTTAACTACGAACCAGTGCCAGAGCATGTGTGTGTTGCCCAGGATCCATTCTTTAGGACAGATGAACTGCTATAGCTGGAACTAGCTAGATCTAGAACAAAGAGAGTCCATCTGTGTGTCTGCCCTGCGAAGAACTGGCAACCCGTTCAGGGTATTTTCCTGCCTTTCATCTTGCGAGCGCTGGGGCTGGCTCCAGCATCCTCCACACCCTCCACCAACTGGGTTCGGATAAACGGCTCAGAAAATGGGTGGATGGATATACGGAACAAAAAAGAAAACAAAGAAAACAAATGAACATGTCGATAAATTCATGAGGTGGAGAAACTACAGCTGCACCAGGCCTTACCTCACACAAAAATCTACCAGTTAAACCCACACTGACCTCTTGGCTATCTCTGAATAATAAACCATATTTTCATTTTCTCTCATGCTTTGGGTTTTTTGCTCACCAGTCTGCACTGTTTGTGCGTTAAGATACTATTATGCTTGAACTATGGCATCCTAAACTCAACCATAACCTTGTCCTTCTTCTTCTTCATGGCTAACAATATGTAATAATTACTTTTAATTCAAATCCACATCTTTAGACCTGGAGTTTTCCTGATTACAGTGAATTGTATTTACATTTTAACTCGCATTAGGTTGTGCCCTGTGCTCTCCTAACAGTGAGACTCAAAGGACAGAGCAGAGAAAACTTCAAGAAGACATAGGAGGGGAGGGGAGAGCAGAGCAGGGGAGAGAAGAGATGACAGGATGAGGGAGGACAGGGGAGGAGAGGGAGGACAAGGAGAGAGAAAGATTGAGAGTGGAGAGAGAGAGGGAAGGGCAGAGAGGTCAGAGAGTAGGATAAACTCATCAATCAGCACCAAGCTTCATATTCACAATTAGCAAGGAGGGCTCATGCGTGATTAAATCCTCTTCGCGGGAGAGTTAAGGCTTAAGATTTAATCAGTGTGTCTGCCTATATGTGTGGGTGTGCGCGTGTTTCTTTGTATATGTAGCAAATTATCGGCTAATTTTTCTAGTTCCTCTCTCATTTACTTTCCTCACCATATCTGTCTGACCAGCACTGTAGTCGTGAGTCCACGCTGAGGCTTTTCGTACAATAGATGCACTGGGTGGGTCAATACTGTATGGCTGAAAGATCTTTCCTGGTAGGGCTGAGCGATTTGGCCTAAAATCTAAATCTCGATTAATTGAACATTTTAACTCGATTACGATTAATGAACGATTATTTTATTTATTTATTTATTTTTTGCCCTCATAGTTCACTGACAAGTTTTGTACAGTAAATATGCTCATGTATAACAAGTGAGAGATTTTTGAATGAAGTGTGCATTACTTGATTTTATAATAATTCAAGGAAACACACACCATCTACTATCTATATTTTTAAAGGGAAAGAATCGGAATAATCGACTTTTCGATTAATCGCCCAGCCCTATTTCCTCGGTTTGGTAGTGGGAAATTTACTGCATGTTTAAACAGCATATATTTGCCTTATTTGACAAAGGCTTGCTTTATGTTATTTGTAGACATTTTTGACTAAAATTGAAATTCAGCATACACTCTGAAAAAACATTGTGCCTAAAATTTGAAAAATGAAAGAAAACATTTCATTTTTATGTGATTTGTCGTTTTCTTTATGCTTTGGAATGAACATCATAAAGCTGAAGACCTTTAAATGCAAAAGCCTTAGTGGGAAAGACTGAGAGGACTAGTTTAATTTAGGCTGTATGTTAAATAACACTGAATTATGTGATAGATTTATGATGAGAGTTATATGAATATTTCTCACGTCTAGCATCCATTGTATCTCCTGTATGGGGTGATATTAAAATGAAGAAGTAACCTCGAAGCCCAGCAGGATCTGGGAAACAGAAGTTTTCCTTTTTCAAAAGGAGAGGGAGAATGATTTGTCAATGATAGTTCAGCGGTTCAGTGTTCACTTGTTCATTAATCAATTTTCTGAGCCACTTATCTTTTACGAGGGTCACCCGGGTGCTGGAGACCCATCGGTCATAGAGCCAAAGGTGGAAACACCCCTCGGACACATTGCCAGTCCGTCACAGCTGTTCAATATTTTGTTATTTAATATGTGATTTCCATTAAGGATAAAAAAACACTGGCTGTTCTGACCAAAAGCACAAAAATGACTTATTAATAACTATTTCTCATATTCATTATTACTTAAATGATTTGTTAAGTGCTAGACTCTACAACCGTGTTATAGACCTTTTTTTGCTGGTTTTTTTTTTTTTTTTCAAATGACCTGGATGCACCCTTAATTTTTCATACTTATGATGTCATAACAAAACGTTTTAGAAACCTGAGTTTCTGAGTGATGAAAATAAAATCTGAGGTTTGGATAGAACAGTGATGAGTTTAGAACAGTGATATTTATTGTAGTGAGAACTGATGAAAAAAAATAGATGAATATTACTTTCACTTTCCTAGTGCAGCACATCTGATCTCATTTTAGCGAAATAACTTCTATTATTTTTTTTTAAATAGCATAATAGCCCTGCAAGCTCTTCAAAATTCATGTCCAGAGAAAGCAGGGAATGATCATTTGCACACATGGTTGTGTACCGAGGTGTCTCCACTTCTCCATTACAAATGGAACAGCAGAAAGAAAATGAAATCTGTGACAGTACATTTTACCTCCTTGTAAATTACCTCTCAGCTGATAATGAGCATTCGCTACCTGATGTCTGCTTGAATATAAGGCACAGAAGAATAAAAAAAGTAATTTAACTGAAAACCCCATCTCCACTTCTTTTTCCCACCCATCTTGTGCCATTAAAGAAGTAGCTGCTTTCCTGATTCTGTCAAAGCGTCTTCCATTTATAACTGTATGAATAAAACATTTGAAGCACCTTTTGTATAGGTGGGTGTCGCACGCCACGATAGAACACAAGGCGGATCTTTCTTAGCCTGGTTCTTAGGACACTATCTGTCAAAAGCTTCGGCAAATATTACGGAAAACCTAGTTTAAGCGTTAGTCAGCACGGGGAGCGGTTACACGCCGGCAACTGTGAGCAGAGAAGCACAAGTGGGATCAAACTTTGACGAGAGGAAAAAGTTTCTTGTAAATACTTGACAATATATCCTTCTCCAGCCCATTCTGTGCTATCCAGGAGCTGTAAACAACACGAGGATAATTGATTTCCTCCTTTCTTTTCGTCTGCTTGCTGGCCACGATGTTTGCTTAAGCACAGAAACTTTTCTCCACTTGAGCTTTATAACAATCAGAAGAAGATTCGCTGCTTGTCAAAAGTGTGGGCACGCTGCACTCCTCACTTATTAATAAATCAGAAAGTTTGTCAGTTTGCAATAACCTAACCTATTAAATGGAACACTGTCAACTCTTCAGTGTCTGCACACACACACACACACACACACACACACACACATAGACACAGTGTTTTAGTCCTCACCTAATTGGTTTCACATTTTTCATATTCAAGTTTGAGCAAAGCTGAATGGATAATTCATTATATTTGTTTCAAAAATGACTTTTTAAACCGGCAAACAAGAATAAGAAGAAGTCTTTTTCTACGAAACAAATCAGTAAAAGGTCCTAAACCGTTCTGAATTCAGTTCTGAATGTGTGTATTCTGGTTTAGAAACAATGAACGTCCAACAATAAAGGCAGGAATAGGATTATGCTTCTTTGGCACAGTGCTATAGTGGTTCTTTGGTCCTACTAGTAAACCTAGACTTAAATTACTTAAAATGAAGAGCTTCTTCTTCTAGCAGCTTTTAATTTTAAGTCAAGCTTCTAAGTGTGAGGGACGTGCTTTCTTGTGGACTACAAGGCCAAGATGGGGTAGTGGTGGCCTAGTAGATAGGATACTTGCCTCTGGACTAAGTGGTCATGGGTTTGAATCCTGCCTTCAGCAAACCACCACTGGAACCATCACTTAATCCCAAATTGTTCCAGGGAGACTGCCCCCTGTAGTTAGGGAATGGAAGTAGCTTTGGATTAAAGTTTCAGCTACATGAATGTAAATGAGATGTAAGTGACTCTGGATAAGAGTGTTTGCTGAATGCTGTAGCTGTAAAATAGTCATAAAGCACTCAGAAAGCTCCAGTATTACATGCTGATCCATTTTAATAAAACCAGTGTGGCGCATTATAACTTTCTCTGGGGGCAGATTTTAATTAGTCAATATCTCTGAATACATTACTGACAATACATTAAATCTACACACAAAATTCGGATACCTCTGGTCAAATTACAAATTTACAAAAGAATGGGAAAAAAAGTCTATATACAAAACGATATTAAATTCAAGATAAAACCTGAATTTCAGTCTGTACAAATGTTATTGGATATTTCATGTTTCAGAAAGTAGTACAGTAAAGCGCAAAGTTCCCTTTAAAAAATGCATTCCCTTGTTCTCACTCAGAAAATACTCACAAAACATGCAATTAAACCAAGAGTTTTCAACTTCTGAATATAATGTTCACAGCTGATTTGCTGGCAATTTCCGTCTAGGTTTAGATTCTACATCATTAACGATTAAAAATGAAAATCAAAAATTAGCCCTGGCATTTCAAAAGAAGCCAATGTATCCTCCAACATTTGATGACCCATATATCTGCTATGTTTACACCACAGCTTCCATAGCTTTGTTTAGTGATGTGCTTTTGAATTAATGTGTTTTAAACTTCCGGTTAAGGTGAAGGTATGTGTGTGTGTGTGTGTGTGTGTGTGTGTGTGTGTGTGTGTGTGTGTGTGTGTGTGTGTGTGTGTGTGTG
>JBBPDE010000107.1:33633497-33643674 GCA_037974605.1 Nannopetersius ansorgii
TCTGGCAGCTTTTATGGTCTTAGACCACTTAAAAATAGCCGACTGGTGTATACACCAGTAGTGGCCTTAAATTCACAAATTCACCTACACCGCCCCGCCACACTTGCACCTATAAAAGATAAAACCTTAGCAACTGGAAATTTGCAGTGGTCTCTTATTTTTATTCAGAACTGTATTTACACTTTACATAATTAAATTTCTTGTCTTATTTTCTACCACCTGTTTAAATGGCATATAAGCAGGCAGGACAAAAAAGCCTGCAAAAAATCACTCTTATAGCTTCAAGTTAGTAACTGGGCTGTCTTAATATTTAGAATGAACTGATCTTACATTAACTAAACTAAAAAACTGTGCCATACATTCTGTTCACCTTTTCCTTTGAAGTTCAGTGCACAATCTCAAAGCTGCTGGGTCACACACTTTTTAAGCAAAGGCACCTTTTTTCAGTGCATCTTAAAAAGGTTGACACTGACAAGAAAACTGCATTTGACAGCGAAGTAAAACAAAAGTGTATAAATCTAAAATATGTCTGAATTTAGATGTTTGAAAAGATCTCCTGCACGTGAAACTGAAGCTCAGAGATTTGCCTTCATTAGATTGCACATCTGGAATCTACACATGGATGAATCACCAGCTCAACTCAAAATAATCATATTATCAAGTACCCCATGGCTCAGTAACAGCTGACAAAAGCTTACTAGGTTGATGCATGTGCTGCATAATCAGACGCTCTTTTAAAATTCATTCTCTGCTTCCTCCCACTTACAAGCACGAACTGCGGATACACCGAGACGTATTATAAAATGAAACGATTATTCATATCTATACTATCAGCCTGCCATCATTCCTACCTTAAAAATGATTGGCCTTCCTTTGGGTCTGATGACATATCTTGGGTGATTATTAGAAAATGCTTAAGTCTTTTTATTCTGATCATCAAGGCGTGTCAAAGTGAGGCATGCAACCATCTCATTGTATATTTATTTTCATCGCTCTTATATATTGTATCTGAACTTCATTCTCTTATGCAGCCATATATTGTAGTAGTAAAATATATTCCTAATATTCCGAGGCAGAGTGGACTGCAGTTAATATTTCTGTGTAGTGCCATACGGCTTGGAATTCAAATACGGTAGTGATGCATTATATATGCAGTCATGACTCCAGAATGCTTTTATGCATGAGGCTGAAATGAATCCTTCGTACACAGACAACATGTTCTTTTTTGTCATCACATTGCACACAGGACTGGATGGGCACTGTGGAAATACTAATGTCTTTTCATCATTACCTCTGACAGATTTTTGCCAGGCAATATGCAGTAATGTCCTCAGGACTCCTAAGGGTTCGGTGTATGCTTTACATCCACAAAGCTGAATCATTATTACTAAATGACATGTAAATATGCGTTGTATGCTATGAGATGATAAATGAGCAGATTGTGGACAAATCTATGGTCCAGCGCTACTAATTATTGGCTGGCTACCCTATATAAGTTGCAATCTAACAAGATGGGGCTCTGTCAACACATTCCTTGGCAACAGCCACACTTATTATATTTAGCGAAATGTCAAAATCGTCCGTTTGTTGAGTAAATTTGTTGAGTTAATTGATTGCTTGTAATATATTGTAATATGTAATATTTGAATATTTGAAAGAGTCTTACACTGTTCAAAAAACAATTGCAAGTCCTAGAAACACTCAGCTGAAGATCTTTGGTAGCAGTTTCCTGGCGGATTTTGTCTAAATTTGAATCTGCACAGACCAAAAAAAAAAATGTAGACAGTCGAAATGATTTGAGCATAATCAGCTTATTACTATGTGCAATCAGTAGGATTTCTGATGCAAAAACATAAAATGACAATGGCAGTGCATACTCTGACTCTGGCACTGAGATTAACCCTTTTAGTGCAAGCTGTATGGATCTGTGCTGGTGTGTGAACTGCCTTGCTGAGCTTTGTTTGGTCTTCCTGTGTCATGTACAATCAAAGTTATTGTAATTTAAAAAACTGTAATTATAACCTCTGCTGGAGTTTTAAAAATGGCATTGCACTCAAATGCGCAAAAAGAACAAAGATTGTTGGTCCCTATGCTCAAATTTCTTTTATTTTAGGTCATAAGATCTTTGAACTCAGGAGAACTTTCAGAATAGTCTCCACCTCTAAATAAGTGTGGAAAACCCACAGATAGAGGGGGTCTGGAGAGTGGCCTGATTTTACCAATACAGTCTGAGTTCTAGGGGCTACAGCCGGATTGGTAGTACACAGAGATCCTTGTCTTTCTTGGTTAACCCCTGAACAACTCAAGTGTCACATTCCAGCCAGAGGCCACTTGATGCTGCTATTGTTTCAGTTGTGTATTAAGGACTTTTAGGTTGAAAGAGTTCACAGTGTCTTGTCTGTTGTATTAATCACAGCTGGTATACCTTCAGTTTAAGTGTTTGTGTTTTCTCATTGGTTTTGGGGGTTTTATCATGTTTGAATTAAAGCGCCTTAGTTCATGTCTTGAATGTCGGTCAACCCTCACCATTTCTCCTGTGTCTCCAATATTAAGTATGCTTTGAGTTTCAGGGCATCGTGCATATAAGTGTGTGTTTGTTCAATAAAACCCAACAAAGGGAACGTTGCGTTTGTGCCTCGCGTCACTTCCCCAAGCCCCGATGTCACATCAAGATGCTTTTGTTCATTCTTATTTTTATAGCACACTGTATTTTATGCTCTAGAGTTTTATTAATTGCTCTCAGTGACTGTGACATATAAAGAAGCCTGACATATAAATGTTCTGTCCACTCTGTGGTAAGCAGACTGGTTTAGATCCAAGAAGTGAGCAGTAGTTAAAATGTCACTGCTCCCACAGTCAGTCCTCCATGGTGACACGCCAGTCACAGCTCACTGTCCATTACTTAACCGACAGCTTCAGTTAGTGCTGAGGGTAAAAGCGAATACAATCAGAGCTCTCTGTGCTCCAGCTGTAACTCAACTACCGCAGCCTCTGCACTTCGATCGTACAGATGTCTAAACAACTCCTCAGATCTCATGACAATACACCTCACATTTTATCACATTAATCTTACATTTTATATTAAAACTGCATATTTCCTCTCTTCCATGCCAACGTCTGCTATATGTTAGGGAAACGCAGACCTTGAGATGTACCTTATCAGCAGAGTGATTTGTTTCTTTTCAAACAGAATGTCTATCTCTCTCTCTCTCTCCTTCTTTTTTTTGATAGAACACACGGAGGCATTATCTTACAGCCTCTGAATTTCCTCCCCTAGAAACTATTTTTCCTCCCACCGACTGTCAAAACAAACCAAAAAAGAAAGAGAAAATAGGCAGCACTTAATCTTTCCAGCTGCACTGAATTGTGTGCTGTAGTAGTCTTGAGAGAAAATTATTGATTTGTCAGAGAGTGAGAAAACAAAAATCGATTGGGCCAGTCATCTCACTTTAAGGTGATCCAAGGTGACACCATTTGCAGCTTAGAGAATGCAACATCTGCCTCCGTTTAATTGCACTAGTCATACTATGCAGCCTGAAAGAGAAATGCAATACTTTGCGTCAAAATGTTTATTTCTAAAGCAAAAGATGTGAATTTTTTGCTTTAGAAATAATGCAGCGGGCAAAAAATTAAATCAGAATTATTGGCTTTTTGGCAACAACGACCAAAAAGCAATGAATAGACTTGTGTGAGATAATAAGCTATGGTTTATAATCATCATGACTGATGTTTCAGAACCACTGACATAATGCCACCTGTTTCAAGCTCAATGCACTCTCTTTAGACTTGCTGCAATGTATTTTTCATCATTGTTAGCAAGGGCTCTGTTCAGTCCAGTAACTAACAAGTGATGCTGGTGCCAAGAGGACAGGAACATTTCATTCACATGCTCAGACACTACAAGATACTCCTAATTACTGTCATTGCCACCCCCATCCAACCATGTTCTTTCTTTCATTCAGCTTTCTCTCACTGTCCCCAAGCTGCTTCTGCGATCGTCTGTGCTGAGAATTAGCCCTGCAGTTTCAATTTATCACCTGAAGCCTGCCAGCAGGCGACAGTCATTTTGACCATGGCCATGTGGCGCTGATGCGGGGGGGTTGGCGGGTGACGGAGGGGAGGGGTAAATGAGGCTTGCTGCAGTTGCCCAGGTGCCAAGTTTGTGGGCTGACTTGGCAGATGACTTCCATTCTAATGGGACATTCTTTGGGTTTGCTCACAGTCTTGACTGACAGACTCCGCCACCATCTGTGATTTTTTTTTTCCTAATTAATTGTTTTTCAATCATCAGCTTCCTCCTCCAAAGTGGTATCCCAGTGTTTGAGTTTAATTCTTACTCAGAATGAGCATTTAGCGCCAGTTCTGGGTTTTACCTCAGGAGCGCCGAACAGATGGCCTGGTTAAGCTCGCATAGAGGTCTTATGTGTTCATTTTCAAAATGTGATCTTTTGATGAGGGGAAGTGAGACAATAATAAATGACACCTTCTATAGAGGTGAGAGCCGGACCAAATGCTTATTTTGTCCTCTCAAAAAATGATGATGAAACTGGACAGCTTATGAAATCTTTCTTTAATATCTAATTCAAGCAATTAATAAAATAAATGACGCAACATTTTCCCTTTTCTAATACATGGACTCTCACAGGATTACATCTAAGGTTTGGACTGGCATTCACTCAGAAACATCAGTGTAATGGTTGTGTTTGGATCAAGGCGCATAGAACAGAATATATTTAGATCATTGTAATTTAGATAAGCATGATTTACAATAACACTCTATAACACCAGGCCAATTTCCATGTATGTTAGGGATGGGGTGTGTGTGTGTGTGTGTGTGTGTGTGTGTGTGTGTGTGGAGGGCTACATCCAAGGCCTCTTCACATTTACGTTTTTTTGGTAACTTTATTGTGGGGTAGTGTTTATAAGGGTACGTGGCATCTACATACGCTCTTTATGGCTCTTTATGACAACTGGCATTTACTAATTTAGGCATTTATAATGGTGTATTCCATGTAATCTTTACTTTAATGATAATAAACGCATTACACTAATGCAGTCTCATCATTTGTTCACTATTTTTCCATCACTGACTATTCGTGTGAAATAAATGGGTAAAAACAAAAAGTGGTGGTGGGGACATGTCATGTCTGTGATTCTAATACATTACTGTGCTGTGCTTTCAGCAAAGAGTAAAAGTCAAACATTCATAGAGCAATTCAGTAGCAGCTCTCTGTTGAGTACAAACATAAGGTATGACTTTAATATCTGGAGAAAAATGCTCAGTCTTACGTAACACATGGCATTTTTCCTCTGGCGCAAGGAACCGTGCCGTACCATGAACAAACCATTAAAATAACGTGACCCGTGCCCAGTCCATGCTCAGATCGCCACGTTCACTGCTAAATGCTTTGCACTGAGGTGATATTTTAGATGCGATTACTTCAATGATACAAAAATTCCTTATAACATGAATAGCAGATAAAGATCATCCTATCAACTGTTCTATTTGTCCACTTTTGAGCCTAAACTTTCCACTCACTGGGCCAAGCAGCGCATTCCTATCTCCTTCATTCTACAGAGCACCGCATGCCATTGATCAGTGTTCATTTTTTTAAGTGTTTGTCATGGTGCCTGGGTGAAAGGACGCGCACACACAGTGAGGAGTTAAGGAAATAACTGAAAGTCTTTATTTCTTTTCAAGAACTCAAATCAGCCACACGCTGTACGGGATTGTCCAACACTCGCAGCCTATTTGTGAGCCTCTGCTCGGTGGAGGACCATCCTCCGGCTTCTACTTCTCTCACAGGCTCTCAGCCTCAGCGTCTCAGCGTCTCCGTGGCTCTGCTCTTCTCTTCCATTACCCCCGGTTTCCCTTTGAATACCTCAGGCTGGTCTGTAGGAAGCACACAAAGTATGTAGGAAACACTGGACAATACAGTTTCTGGTTTTCGCTACAAACCCCTTCCCACCAAAATGGTTTTGTTTCTCAGTCTGACTGAAGATTCCTCGTTCTCCACTTTCAGCCAGGTATGTGAGCATGATCCCGCACACAATCACACGACTCATTATTGGGAAAACCCATTCAGCTGGACACGTCACCCTTATGCGTGATCTCAGACTGGTATGCCTAGTTACCCGTAACCATTCGCACACACATATTCACGCACACCCTTGTACGTCCCGAGCCGTCATCCCCCTGATACTCAGGTGACTGGCTCCGTTGTGTGTGTGACTGAGATGGCCCAACCATTACAGTGTTATTTTTTCAGTTATTAATTGATTGAAAGTAATGAGTTAATTCAACACTCTTAATAAAAAAAATATTGTATTTGGATGATGACCGGACATAAACTGTGGGGAGAGAATTGCCCTGCTGACGTGTCAAAAACTCCTGAGAGACACTGGAGAATCAAAGAGTGCTGCAAGTTACATTCCATAACAGTACAGTGTAAGTATGCCTATGGAAAAGTGCCTTTACATTCTGATTCTAATGATTTCTACACTTGAAGGTGCACTCACCAACTTTCAATCACCCAAATCAGATCAATATATGACATCAGTGACTACTTCAAAATGAGAAATATTAAGAGCACAATTCAGTACATGCTCCCCATTCCATTCTTATAGGACCTTATTTGATTCGATTTCAATGAAAAATTTCTCAATTCACTGAAGCTGCATTAAGCATGCAAGATTAACCAGAGAGTGGCCCTTCCTTTTCCTCTCTGCTAAGGCTTTACTATGGAAACCTGAGCTTTTTGAAATGAGGGTCCAATTGCCATTACTATGTAAATTCAATGCTGGGCTGCAGGCAAAAAGCCAACAATTGATCTGGAAATTGACATGCTGTCACAGCGAGTGCCCTTCACTCCTTCCGAGATAAACAAACTTGAGCTAGAGAAGGAAAGAAAACGATTACAAATTTTTTTAACCCTGACGAACTCGCCAGGTTGCAATGCTTGAGGCTGGGAATTTATGGGCCTGCTGAAATATTGTGAATGTAACAAAAGCATGTTATGAGCTCACATGAAAATGCCATTACACGCACAGGCGCACACACACACACACACACACACACACACACACACACACACACACACATACATGAAAATATTCAAATAAGAATAATTTGAATTAAAATAAAAAAAGAAAAGTGAAATAAGAGAAATAAGTGCATACTGGGAAAAGAAAAATGCTTCAGTAATAGAGTATTGCATTTCAGACTAACCTTTATTCTAAATTTAAACACGTCTTTGAATGCTTAAAATAGGTCTAACAAACAAAACATATCTGTACAAGCATTCATTTTCACAGAGTTCCTGGCTCCTCTTCAATTTTCCAAAGGTTTTTAAATATCACACGCATTCTTGCTGAGAGGCACATTCCTAAACTGCAATTACAAGTCTATTAATGGATCATGCGGTATATTAAAATGACACAACGCCTCTTAGCGCAAGGTTTAACAGAAAACCTCCGGAACCAGTTTGGAGTGGTTTGATCTGCATTCATAAACCACTATGTGTGTTCCATACAATCTAACACTTTAGAACGACTTAGGGTGGTTCTGCATATCTTAGTGTCAATCATTGATGCTTTAGTTCTCTAACTTGCCTAAAATGTCAAAGTGATTGATTGCAATGGCAAGATAGTGAAAAAGTCTGTAGGTAGAGGAGAAAAATGACTGAAAATAAACCCGAGATACAGAAAATAAACAGAATCGTAGCCATTCTTGTGGAAAAGGAGATTGAGTGTCTGCCTGTTTGTATTTTTGGGTGGCACTTCTCTGTCATTTCTTTTATTGTGAAATTTGCTCCTTTCTCAACTTTTCCCACATGATGAAGCAGATTTTGAAAGTTCATTTTATTACTAGTATTATTATTACAGCAGTAGTGGTAGTAGCAGCAGCAGCAGCAGCAGTAGTAGCAGTAGTAGTGATGGTAGTTTTAGTAATGTGTAAAGTGTAAAAAAAAGTGTAAAGTGGCCATTTTGTCACATATGAACAACCACAGCACACGGTGTGAACAGCACAAAATCCTTCTGTGCATTTAACCCATTCCCCAAGTGAAGCAGCAGGCAGCCAGTAGGAAGAGTACCTTGCTCAGTGGTATCTCAGGGGGGGTACTAGCAGTCCTGGGATTTGAACCCACAATCTGATCACAGGCCCTAACCACTAGGCCACCAGCTGGAGAGAATTCTCAGGGTGTTCTATGATTAACATTATATTAGTTTATTTCTATACTACTGTTTTGTTTTATAAAATCATCATGCAGAATATTGCATTAGTACTAATACTCTTAATTTAATTGTCAAGTATTTTAGCTGTGTGTGATCTGAGCCTGGAACCCCCTGCTCCCCTGCTCTCCCTGGCACTTTGGCTTTGCCCACTTACATGATCAGTATAAACTGTTCTGCATTTCTTTCCTCTTTGCTTATAATCAGTCTGAGCTGAAATCTAGAGGCCGTCCACCACCATGCCTCCAGCTAGCATGGCGTGTTTTTGCTTTGTTTGCTTTGGTGTGTATTCCTTTCACAGATATCTGAAAACTGGCTGCTCCTCTTCAACACAGAAGTTACTGACTGGGTTGAAGTAAGCAGCTGGACCTGGCGTGTCCTGGTGCTAAAACTTGAGGCTTCTGAATAAATTCCTTCTCAGTGCTTTCCGAGCAGACCACTCACGGCTGAACTGGCATGCTCCAGGCCTTCCCTTGCTACATCATGGTAGGTTCTGCAAAGGTGGTTTCTATTACTCCTCAGTTTATTGTGAAGCGGCAAAGGTGTTGTATTTGGTCCTCTGTGGCTGAACTGTTCTTCAGCCCCTGAGCAGCTTTAGTGGGCCTGCTATCGCTGCAGCACTGCACTACTTCGTTAGCATGTTGTGCTGTCGCCTTACTTCTTCCCGCTGTTATCAGGCTGTTATGAGTTCTCTTGTTTTTCCATCCTCTGCTGCCAACAAAGCTTCATAAGCACCTCAAGACACACCATGTCCCATAATATTGCGTTTTGGTCGAAAACAAAATGGTCAAAATACCGAAAAAAGCCAAAATAAAATCTGACAGATTTGTTTCATGGTATCTCAGTAGCTAGCTCTTTCACTGGTAAGGATGATATAAGCCAGACAGAATACCTGTCCCGTCCTGAGTCAGCAGCTGCTAGAGGCCACTGTTATTTAAATTTTAGTTAAAGGACCTGATTATGGTCACAGCCGTTTTGTGTTTAGTTAAATGAGTGTCCTTTGTGGTTGTCTGCTCACCCTCACATTTACCCTGATTCGTGTTACGTTTAGGTCTTGTCTTAAGTTTGTATTTCCAGCCATCAAGCACCTTTATTTTGTATTTTTGAAATAATAAACAAAAGCAAAGCTATGGACGTCTGCATCTGTGCCTCCAGCACGAAAAGACCAAGTCAGGGTGTGATAATACTTTAAGAATTGTTTTGATTTATAGTAAAGTTTCCCCTTACAGTCATGTGTGAACACATCACATCACACAGTGTGAACAGGTTGCAATTCTTTCTCTGCAACGAACCCATTTATCAAGTGATGCCCGGGGAGCAGTGTGTGGGGGCGATACCTTGCTCAAGGATACCTCAGTGATGACCCTAGCAGTGTTGGGATTTGAACCCACAACTTAGGCCACGCAGCTGCCCAAGCTTCAAATATCAATACTAACTATCAATACTAGTGATGCTACAATTTTCACATTTTTCATATTTTTTGTCCAGTTTTGATAAACATGCCTGAACCGAGCCTTTAGCTTTCACAGCTTGCGACTAAGTTTTACTGGCAGCGATATTCACTCAGCATTTGCATGTTCAGACTAAACTGGAAAACTCTTACATCTGATAAAGCAGAGCTCAAATGGTTGTAGCTTGTCCCTTCATGTGCCACTTGCACTGGGAAAAGTTTGTCATATCAAATCCAGCTTTATCTAACCTTGACCCAAAGACCAACAGATTGATGTCTTCATTCGAATTCCAGGGTAGAATCCCACAAAAGTTTCATTTGTAATAGCTTAAGCACATAGCCAGCCCTCAGTACTCATCCTAAATCTGCTTTATTACAAGTCAGTTGCATCAGACCACAGTATATTGGATAGTGGTGTTGAAGCTCTCTCTCTCTCTCTCTCTCTCTCTCTCTCTCTCTCTCTCTCTCTCTCTCTCTCTCTCTCTCTCTCTCTCT
>JBBPDE010000107.1:33659039-33671668 GCA_037974605.1 Nannopetersius ansorgii
GAGATTTGTAGTCAAATAATTAAAACTCAGATATCACACACCAATATCTGAGTCTGAATTATTCTGAAATATTGATTGTAAGTCATGGCTTCGCTCGTACCCAATGACAGAGGCACGCAGGTTTTTTTCCCACTGGAGTACTCACGTGAAGGATGCGCGCACAACTATTGTCATGCTGTAGGCAGCAGCACCCCTGCGCTGGGTGCCCCCCTCCCCCTATAAATGTTCTGTCTCGCGGAGGAGCACGCATAGGAAAAAAAGAACGACAGAAAGAACGCCCCCATCCCCCCACCCCCAGCCGCGACTCGGCTCCCATCGTTCATGTTTATGAGCCGTTCAAAAAAATCGGTTCGTTCGCGAACCTCACAACTCCACTACTCCCCTCTCCGCTCGCTCAGCTTCTGCACAGCTCCTTCAGCAGCAGGGGCGGCACAGGAATCATAGACAATAGAAAACCGCTTAGCGGCACAGATGATTTTTTCCCCTCCAAGTTTGTGTGCCGCCCCCCACGTGTCATGAAAAAATGCCCCGTTCGCCCATGCCTAAAACCACCACTGATGTGTATGCACAATGTTTCATATGACATAACTATTTATGGCTACTTTAAACACAGATTAAACACAAAGCCTAATCAGTTCCACTGCCCCCCCCTTAGCAACTGCCTAAGAATGGAAACAGCATTTTTGTTTATGGGCACTGCTTTTGCTTTAATGTTAGTAGGTAGACATCCTTTGGACAGTCTTCGACTTCACCTTTAAAACAACTCTCCACTCATGGCATCTCTAAATGCCAAGCCACATAATGGCATCAGTTAAAGAGAACAGCCCTCTGACCATAGGGTAGTGGGATCAAAGCCCTCTGGAGATGGGTCAGCAGCAGGACAGGCTCACTAACTGCGCAGCTTAAGGGCAGGACTCCTGTGTATTCCTGCCATTACCCACCCCTGAAGCTACCGCAGAAGCCCTTAATGGCTCTCTCCCAGTTTCTCCCAATCCTCAAGCCAAATGCAGTTATCTTTGTACCCTGTTTCTTTGTAGAGACCAATACATTCCCTTTATATTTGTAAAGCCTTGCCAGAACATGATAAGCAGTTTCACTTAAAGTCTCCAAGCCTTCTATCCTTACCTAGGTTCACCTGTGTACATTAAATATTTAATAATAACTTTTTCCGTGAGAATATGCAACGTGTTATTGTGTGGTTGGTATAAAACCAAGTGTTTGGAGATTTATGGGCAAAATAATTGTGTGGATTCAAACCGGCTCTCTTCTTATTCTCTTCATTCAGTGGCCTGCATTTTACTGTTGAACTACTGTTTCTTACCAGGTTACATGAGGCTGAACACATAACTGCATTCACAAAATGATTATTTTGTGGGGCAGCTGGTAGCTAGTGCTTAGGGTGTTGCCCCTGCAATCAGAAGGTTGTGGGTTTGAATCACTGAAGTATTCTGAGCAAGGTACCAACCCCACACTGCTCCTTGTTGGCAGCAGCACGCTACTTCACTTGATTAATTGGTTAAATACAGAGAAAAATCACACTGTGAGCTGAGCTGTGCTGTTTTCAAGCCACTTTACTTTTAAACCACAACACGGAAGTGGCAAAAGTCCTCTTTTAGAACTGACCTGGGTTTTAGTGTCTTGAAGACTGTTGTGTGTTTTGCCTTGTGTTTGTTTCTCAGCGATTGTTTGTCTTTTGACCCTATGTGGCTGCCTTAGCCGTCAAAGACTCTCTCTCCGACACTTTTTCAAGATGACTAGATCTCTCTTCCCAGAGGCAGCATGACCACAAAATAGATTTTTTAAATGATAAATTGTTGGCCCCTGATCAACCAATCCATAATCTGAATACACTGCACCTGATATGAACAGATGTTTTGATGCTGGAATTTTGCCAAAACTCAACACAGGCTCCAATGAGAAATGAAAATATGTCCCAAAATATGAATAGAATGAAATAATAATAAAACTTAAGAAGAACTAAGTATGAAGAACTCACTATGATGATAATTACTAATGTATAGTATTTTCTAATAGCATCAGTACAATGGTGCATTCAAATATTTGAAGGTAATCAGCAATAAAATAGGTATTAGCATCAAAAATCAAATCACACAGGCCTCTTTTACAGTTGGCACAAAGTCAGTTCACAAACAGTGATTCTCAAACCAGTCCTCAGGGCCCTTCATAGGTATGAAGTGTACTTAATATCTTCAGTCAAGTGTTCTTGGTGTTAGTCTAGAGCAAAAATGAGACACTACACCCTTTCAGCCCACAATATGGGCAGGTGGTTTTGTGGTCATGGCTGATTGGTTTATCCTAATCACTGTGTTCCATGTCAGCCCACATTTCTATCAAAAAATTGAATGTTCCATTCTGGCAGGGAGGGGTTAATGAGGCAGAACGCTAAAGGCTGAGGTGCAGTGGCCCACAAGAACTACTATCTGATATATGTGTGCTCTGAAGTGTCTTTAATGGCAAAGACCACATTTTTTCAATTCTCTGGCACAACGCAGGACCTTCTGATGGTAAAAAATAGCCAAACATGACCATATTTAAACCGTTTGCTCCTTTAGATTATATACATGCAATTTGCTACATAAAAATATACACATATTTGTTAAATCCTGCATTTTTTCCTGTCACTTCTCCTTGATCCTACTCTTAAGGAAATACTACTTTGAAATTTCAACTTTGTCACATTTTTAATAATGTTTTAGTACCACTGAAAAAGAAAGATGAAACAAACTTTGAGTCATTATTTGTCTCCTCTCAAAAGAAAAGGCAGTTAAGATTTTGTCTAGATTTACAAGAAGAGACTTGAAAGTTAGAGAAGATACAAAAGAATGCCTAATGTTAAAGGGGAATACTTTTAAGTGTGTTTTGATCCCCCCCCCCTATCTTTCAGAAAGCTTTAAGGGATAAATGCCCAATTTTTTAGCTTTTGTAGTTACATCGAGAGAATGTGACATTTCAACTATTTTTGCTTCTGAAATACCTGATTTATTTATTTATTTATTAATTTTCACCAAAAGCATTCATCCATTCAAATGAAAGGTTCTTTTTTGTGTTGTGTCATTTATCCAAAGCACCACTTCTCCATAGCAGCCCTGGTCTTTTCTTACAACCTCTCATGGCTTTTATTAACATAGAGAATGCATTTGATTCATATAACACCACATCTTTTCTTTAAAAAAGAACATGAAAGGTGTGATGTGTTGAAACAGACATAAAAGCTCCAATAATTTTACAGTATTTATTGAGTACAGAATTTTATGAGTACAGTGATTCTTATTCAGTCTCTACATCCTGGCCCAGCCCAGTTAAACAGGTCTAATTAAACTCTCTTTGCTATAAAGCGTGCAACTCTTTACTGTAAGAGTAGCTCCCCATTGCACAATGGTTAAGATAAGATAAACCTTTATTAGTCCCACAAATTGGAAACTTTTTTTGCCACAACAGAAAGTGGGCAATACAAAGTTAAAATTAAGAAACGACAGAATAAAATAGAATAAAAATATACTACTATACTAACAGTGCAGTATAACGTACACTATAAAATCTAGGGATGTAGAATATGGACATCTGTGTTGTAAAATATTTACATTAATATATTTATCGACAATATGTAAACAAAAGTTATATGTCTGTACACAATGAATGTATGTATACATACAGGTACACAGTGGAGGTACAGGCATTGACAATACCGTTTTGAATCACACATTTTGCCTAGTAGTGATGGTTCCACCCGAGAAAAAGAATTGCACATGTTCCATCAGAAAAACTGCACTCATAATATTGCACATAACTATCATGGTGTATTGGATGTGTGTTTGTTTGTGTCTCGGTGGGTGCTCGGGGTAGTGAGGCGAGGCGCAAGCAGGCAGGTTCCATGTGTTGAAAGTTTATTAGAAACAGACACAGACTCTACATACGAAACTCAAAACAGGTACAAGGACCTTTAACACACAAAACAAAATTACATGGAAACACATAAGGCTCAGGGAAGGTGAGGGTCATAGTGAGGGGTGACCAGCAACTGACATACACACACACACACAGAACTTACCAAGCATGCATATAAATACCAAACCCTATTCAAACATGAACCAATGGCAAAACACAATCACTTACAAACGACACAGGACACCTGAAACAGAACCTCATGACACAAACATACACTGATATCAAAATAAGAGTCCCAGACCTAAAACCCACAACAGTGACCTCTACCGGCCACTGGACGAGACATTACAGTTTGTTGGGAGCTGAATATGAATGTTGAGCTTCCCTTTCAAAAGAGTTAATACTAAATCTTTTGAAAAATTATACTACACTACCACACATAATTAAAATTAAAAATAGAATAAATAATGTTTAATCTTAATGTTACAATTTACGTTCAAAGTCTCCAAAAGCGGGAATACATTTTCTAAAATGCAAATGTATGGAGTTAGTGAATATGATCGTTTTTGACTGACGAGTGACAATGTCGGTTTGATTGCTTTCATTCTGTCTCTGGTGTGATGTAGATGCCATTAAACTTTTGAAGGTTCCAAACATGGATAAATTCAGTCTTGAAATGTTGATTACAAGCATCATGTTTGACATTCAGAGCTCATTCATCTATTTAATGGTGAGACTCAGGCTTCATCATCTTCAGAATAATGTCTTGATTGCTGCCAAGATTTAGCCCCACGTTGAATGAAGCAAGCCCAGGCATCCCAAACCCAAATCACAGCGAGTGAGTCACTGCACCAGCTAATTACAAAATTCATATAAAGGCTGAAAACACAGAACTGTGCAGTGATATGGCTCTCTAGGAATTTGAGAACTCTTCAAAAATGTTGCAACATCCACACTTTGCCATATCTTCTCCCAGACTCCCTCCACACAGTAGCTTATGGTGTGCTTTTCCAGAGCTTACGCAGACAGATACAGTGCTGCCACAAAAGCCTGATACTACAGCATTTTGCCCACAAATGTGGGGTTCAAAAGCTTGTTTAAATTTCAGCAATACAATGAGTTGGAGGGGTGAGAGCAGCGGGTGGCAAACTCAGTGGGGGTTTAATCCTGCAAGTGTATGAAGTTTCTACTCGGCTGTATTAATCCTTGTCGCTCTCTGCACAGCCGACCAGCACTGAGTGTGACACAGACCTCCGCTCGAACTGCTTTGTCGGATCACATGGCACAATGACATTTTTTTTTTCTATTGTCACTTGCTTTTTTAATGTCTGTACCCCATGCAGTAATGTGGATGTACCAGTCGTCTGATCTTAAGGTTAAAAGAAGGTGGAATAGAATCTGTTTGGAGATTCAAATGCCAGTGTCCATTATGTAGCCATTTAAAGGCCAGTTCATTTCAACTTGAACTTGAAATGTGAACTTTCCAGACATCCATTAGCCAATTGAACCAGATGACCAGAGGAGTTCAGGGCTAAAATGTTTGGGAAAATACCACAGGAGAAGACAAAGGACAAGCTGGAAATCACAAAATACTGGATAGAAGCAGGGAAAACATGCACATTGCAGGCTGCACGTTACTAAGACCCATCCAGAAGTTCACACATGTCTGATTGATTGCATTGCAGAAACCCTGGCACATTTAAATGCAAAAAAGGAAAGCTTATTTGTCATTTGACGTAAACTATTTGTTGAATCTTAAAATAGCGCTTCCATGTGTGATGAAAATATGAGACATGCTGAATTTGGCTTGGTCACAGTTTTGATATAAGCTCATTACTTCCTGGATGCAACGAGTAGCAAGGGAAAAGTGCTAAGAGCTGCCAAGTTCAAGAATTTCACAGTTCAGTAACATAACCTTGCTTTTGTACAGTCAACATAATTCATATTAGCAAAGAACCAATGGGTCATACTATATATATATATATGTTAAAATCCAGCATGTGTTTAAAGTTCTGTGTTTGCACAGAGTCTCATGAAACCAGAAATGATTAATTCTGGCCTGAATAGACCCTTTAATCTTCTCTCAATTATTCATTGTGGCATGACAGTTCACTTTAGCCAGTATTTGAACCCAGAATGGCAACACCACTCCACTCATCTCAGACTAAATTAACATGTCACTTAATATGATAGTCAGCTGTTGAAAAGGGGTCTCAGCTCTCAAAAGTAAGATTTTAGGATGCGTTTTCTCTTTTCTCTTTAAAATTGCAGAGGAAGAAGACTATTTTTTAACATGATTAACATACAACCTAAATGTATTAAAACATATATAGTAATATGGAACCATAATTCTGTAATACATGTATTGAAGCTATCCTTGTCACGGCTGGTGGCAGCTAAAGGCCACTGTTTTTGTGTTTTTTGACCCTGTTCTGTTTGTTTTGGTTCTGTGGACTTTTATTTTGATATGTTTGCCCGTTCTGTTCAGTTATCGTGTTCTGTTAGTCAGCTGTTCTTTGTTTACATAATTATTATTCCTCAGCTGTCTGTATTTTCCCCTGATGTCTGTGTGTTATTAAGGTCTGTATCTGCTACCCTTCCTCATGTGTCCATCGCCTCATCACGCCTCAGTTCTCCTCGTTTTATGTTGGTTAGAAATCGTATCGGCTCTTACGCCAGGTTTATTTTCTGTTTTTGTGCCTTGAATGAAGTACCCACAGCATGGACTTCTGCCTGCCTGCCTGCCTGTTCCTTGCCCCAAGGCAAATCGCGAGGGCCTGTTAGACCCAGCCCTTGTGACAATCCTGTAAAAATATTTGCTATTTTAACTTTTTATTTAAATAACCTGCTTGCTCTAAAATAGTTTTAATAGTAAGTTAACAGAAAAATAATTTGTGGTTTATGTTGTTTTTAATATTGTCCTTACTATTTAACATAAATTGCCTATTTGGATGTTCTGTAAAACATTTTGTTAGAATGTATTTATGGTGGCCAAAACTAAAATATATAATATTGTGAGCAAACAGTAATAATGTTAAACAAGTATGAGCATTCTCCTTTTACAGTAATCTGAATATTTCTGGATCCAGTTAATTTTAATTGTCTGTCAATCAGTGCAAACAAGCCACTATAATGACCTCAGCTGGTGTTATTTTTGAATGTAAATGAGGGCTTTTGTAAAGGTGAGCTTGAAACTCTGAAAAGAGCAGGTAAATGAAGATGAATGAGCTTCACAGATGATGATAACTAGCTCTGAAGGAATCAGTTCAAAGGTGGCCATCTACTAAGTGGCATATGTTGATAAAGAAAACCAAGTAATTGAAATATGCCATTCATTTTCAGAATGGCATCTTTAGTTTTGTACTCTGTGATGAATCAAATATATGAAACAAGAATGAAATCATTTCATTTACTTAAGGGCGTTATAGACAAAAAAAATAACACCAATCAGCCACAAAATTAAAATCAACTGCCTGATATCTTGTACATGCTAGCAGTCCTGACTCATCGAGCCAAAGACTCCACTAGACCGCAGCAGGTGTCCTGGTGCTGTGGAGTCAGGTTGCAACAGACAGGTTTATTCAGAAAATCCCACAGGTGCTTGATTAGATTGAAAACTGGGTAAATATACAACCCGATCTCACAGGTTTTCGTGCACCCATCACGAAATACAAGTGTGTAACACTGCCAGCATCTGCGCTAACTGGTGACTGTTACGTTTAGGTTTAGGGTTAGGGTTAAGGTTAGGGTTAGGGACTTTCCCCGGCTCACGGCATTTCAACCTGTTTTAACTGCTTTGCAGACAAAAACAATAAGGAATCAACTGATTATTTCTTTCCAACTGTCCCTCAGTCACCAGTTAGCACTGATACTGGGGATGTTATGCAGTGCACATTAAAATACAGGGTAGTGAAGTGCCCTGTATCTTGATCGGAGCAAGTATTTTGATTAAACTGTATTTTGTGATAGTCGCATGAAAACTTGTGAGACCGGGCTCAAATATAACACCTTGAACTCTTTGTCATGCTCAAACCATTCTTGAGCACTTTCTGCAGTATGACAGGTTCTATTATCCTGCTAAAAGAGACCAATGTTTAGGTAGGTTGTACTTGTCCAAGTAAAGTGTGTAAAGTGTCCATTTGTCATAGATAGATAAATCACAACACATAGTGTGAACAGCGGAAAACTGTTCTCTGCGTTTAACCCATTCACCAAGTGATGCAGTGGACAGCCAGGAACACGGCACCCAAGGAGCGGATATGTAGGGACAGCACATTACTCAAGGATATCTCAGTGGTGCCACTGACAGTCCTGTGATTTAAACCCATGGCCATCTAATCACAGGGGCTATTTCCTAACCAACATGCCACCAGCTGCCCACACAACATCCATATGAACGCTGGTTCCAAAGGTTTTAGTACATTTTACAAGACATCTCATGGCCCACATAACCAGTAACTGCCCACTCTATGTAGCCTCATACACAGAAAACTGTAATACACTGTTCTTACACCTCTAACATAGACAGCATTAACTTTTCAGCAATTTGTGGGATTTGACCAGATATGCTACCCTTCACTTCCCAGGGTCATCAGTGATCCTTGGGAGCCTGTGGCCTTGTCACAAGATCCCAGTTTGTCCTTCCTGTTTTGGGGATGCTCTGACCCATTTTTCAGCCATCACCATTTGTCCCTTGTCAGAATCATTCAGATCTTTACGATCGCCCATTTTTCCTGCTCTCAACACATCAACTTTAAGAATTAACTGTTCGCTTGCTGCCTAATATATCCTCCTCCTTGACAGATAATCAATCAATGTTATTCACTTCTCCTGTCAGTGGTTTTAAAGGCAGACTGCGAGAGAGAGAGCAGTAATATTGGGAAAGGTTATACAGTACCATTGCTTCTTCCAAGATATGAAGCTGAGTGAAAAACATGTAAAGTGTAGAAGTGTATATTTGTCATAAGGGAACACACCACAGCACACAATGTAAACTAGGGCATTAACAAAAAAGCCTATTTGTCAGCGTGTCGACATCAGAGGTACAAGCTGACAACCCCTGAGAGAAGTCAACAAGTTGCAATCTATCCCTCTGATTGGCTGACGCTGACATGCTTTCCTTGACTTAACCAATTATTATAGTCCCTTCATAAAAAGGGCGGTAATGTTAGCGCAAAGGGGAATCTGAACCCAAGACTACAACGAGACGAGAAACATGGTAGCAGAGGCAGTAGGTGACAGACATACATTGCATAAATGGAGATACCTCATTCTGGACCGCACAAACAGCACAGAGACCTGCACAGTCTGCAAGTCAGTGTTAAAGTACAGTAACAGCACTGGCATTGTGCGCGGCATATAAAACCGCATCTGCTAGCTAACATGGGTGATGCTAGCACTGCAGGCAGTCTTCCAGTCCAGAGGAGCTTTACAATAAAGCCTCTGACTGATAAGAAAAAACAGCAGATTACTTATCTGCTTGTTAATTTGATCTCTAAAGATGTGAGACTAGAGTATAAGCTGAAGGCTAATGTTACAGGGAACTTTAAAAAAAGTTGCTCATTGTTGGACACCTGTGTTTTTTTGCTACGTCTGTGTGATGATATAATCAAATGACTTGTTGACTCGACTTTGACTTTATTGATGGATAAGTCGATCTGAAAAAATCTGAAGTCAGTAATGCCCTAAAGTAAACAATGTGAAATTCTTTCTCTTAGCAGTGGGCAGCCAGTAACACAGCGGCCGGGGAGCAGTGTGTGGGGATGGTACCTTGCTCAAGAGTACCTCAGTGGTGCCACTAGCAGCCCTGGGATTCAAACTCACAACCTTCTCATCAGGGTGGCAACTCCCTGACCACTAGGCCACCAGCTGCCACCATATGAACACTGTTTAAAAACAATATTATTTGTAATTCACAGAAAACATTTGATAATGTAGTATTTGCCATAAATTGCATTTTATAATATTACATTGAAGTGAAGTAAAAATGACAATCTGGTCATACGTGAACACACCACAGCACACAAACACTTCCTCTGCATTTAACCCATTCACCAAGTGAAGCAAGGGGCAGCTACAAACACAGCGCCCGGGGAGCAGTGTGTGGCGACGGTACCTTGCTCAGGGTACCTCAGAGGTGCCTGGTAGTCGTGGGAATTGAACCCAGACTTTCTGATCACATCTGATCACATTGATTAATAAGGTTAATATTTTTGACTGATGAGATCAAACTACATTTTTGTTGCTCTATCCAGATTTCCTTTAATCACATGTCCCACCCAGATCATTTTTGCAGAAAAGCAGCCTCATGTCATGTCACCTCATTTCACTGCAGGTATTTTTAGTACAGTGGTTTTGTGCAGAATACTGACAATAACTGTGGTGCAACACATTGGTTATTGTTCTTTGTGTGACTGTCACTCCTGCTGCTTTCAGGTCATCCTGCAAATCAAATATAATCCTACTCATGCTTACACGCTGCCCAAATATCTCCCTGTTGTGACACAAATGTGTCTGCAGTCTTCAAATTTTTACATTTAGGAGCAATACTGTAGCAGTTACTATTCATACTGTGTATTTGAATAAAAAATGACACTTTGGATAATGGTGCAGCAGAGCTATCATTAATGTATGGAGTTCTGTTTTTTTCAGTGTTTTTAATGGCCAGTGTGTCATTTGTAAAAAAAACGGCCTTTATGACTATATTACACAATAAGAATATGATTTAAACGTCACTGTATACCTCATTAGAATAAAGTGTATTTAATACGTGACTAAAGCATTATCACAACTCATATAATCATAGTGATTTTAGTGTGTTTTCTGTCCAAAAAGCCACTATATCTGAGAATGATGTATTAGTTTTCCAAACAATTTTTTGTATGTTTCAATCAATGAGAATGTCATATTTGTCAGTATGCAGGAAAAGACTAATAGACTAACTTCTGAACTGTGCAGTGAATTCACTTACGTACTTGCAACGTAGGTTATAATAATTTTGCAGAGGGAATGATGTGTTTTCCAGCTTGTTTTTTTGTCATTGCTCAGTTTATGCTAAATAGATGTTCACGAAATGCCCCCTCTCTTATTAAGTGGTGTTGAAAATAATATGCACGGTTGTGGTTCATTGTAATCACACATCGTGAAAAGGCTGGTACTGGGGGAAGGTGTCTGGTGTTATGGCAGTGAGTGCTTTCCCGGGTCACAGGTTAGGCATATGGAGAACATCCATTACAGGGTCAGCAGACAGATGGCAGTGATTTCTGAGAGCAGCAACAGAAGGTCGACCCTCGGTTCAGCCTCTTTGTCGCTGGAGCAATCCACTTGCTGGAGAGAAGCGTGGTGAGTATTCATAACACGGCCAGTGGTTATCACTCTACAGCATGGGGTCTGGGTAGAGAGACATGACTAAGAGTTTTGGCCGAGGCATGCTTGAACTTGGAGGTCATTTTTGGAGAGGTAAACATATGTTTGTTGATTTAAAAAATGAGAGGATGGTATTTCTGTTGTCAGGCCTGCTTCACTGGATAAGGTGAAAAGGGTTACAGCAGCAGTGACTGAGCCTGGAATTGTTGCCGATTTTATTTTTTCTATTTTTCTATTTCTAGTTACCTTGTTACAGCTTATGTTGCCTTGAAATAGAATATTTTACTTTGGGACCACTTGATAACTTAGTATAAAACAGATAGGTGCAGAAAATTGGTTGGTATAAAGCAGCCCATATAATACAACACAGCACAGCACAGCACAGCACAGCACAGCACACAGAGTGAACAGTGTGAAATTCTTTCTCTGCATTTAACCCATTCACCAAGTGAAGTAGGGGGCTGCCGCTACTGAGGGGCACCCGGAGAGCAGTGTGTGGGGACCATACCTTGCACAAGGATACCTCAGTGATGACACTAGCAATTGGGATTTAAACCCACAAACCACCCAAGCTGGATCTATTGTAGAGGTGTAACTTATATTGGAAATCTGCAGAGTTATTCAAGCATTCCAGAAGCCGCTATTTGACCGCTATGCAGGTATTAATTACATCGCATGATGAATGGTGGCAAATATACAAGCCAACATTTTGGTGAAATATCATTTTTTATACTTTGCTACAGTGAAACCTAATGTGAACATATAGCCAAGAATTAGGAGGCAGAAGCAGTGCACATTATAAGGCTGATTACTCTAGCTGATGACAAAATATTCTCTTTTACCTCGACACACTAACATATTGTGACCCCAAAGAGAAAAACCTTGAATACAAGTCGATGAGTTAACTAATGTTGCACATGTTAGCTTAATTGTTAGTGAAGTTTTACTTTGGCTATTTTACATTTCTGTGAAATGTGTGTTTGTGCTACTGATGTTTTGTAGCCTCCCCTAGCTCCTGTACATTCATTTATAAGTCAAAGTGACCATTCTGTCATACGTGAACACACCACAGCACACAGTGTGAACAGTACAAAATTAAACCTCTGCATTTAACCCATTCACCAAGCAGGGGGCAGCCAGAGACACAGCACCTGGGGAGCAGTATATGGGGACGGTACCTTGCTCAGGATACCTCAGAGGTGCCTAGCGGTCTTGGTAATTGAACCCACGACTTCCTGATCGGAGGGCTAACCACATCAAGTCTGTGTGATTCAGTTATGTCATTTTTTTCTTTCCCAAGATTCAAATGAGTCAGAATGGCTCCCTAGTAGGGACGATCCATCAAGCCAAAGTGACAA
>JBBPDE010000107.1:33693581-33705928 GCA_037974605.1 Nannopetersius ansorgii
ATTCTATGAAATTCAGTATTTATTAAATTTGATTACATTTAGTATTTATTAAATTTGCTGAAAAACAAAGCTTGAGTTAGGACCATCCTCTCACTGTACTCCAAAATTACAATAAACAATACACATGACAACACAAATCAGTACATTAAAGGTGTGCAATATAGCAAACAAAACCTGGATGTATCTTATCGAGGCTCTTCACAGCTGTAACTTGAACGCTGTCAAATGTTCCGAAGGCATTAGGTCACAGTTGGTCCAAGGGTTTGCCCTGAGAGGGGCTAGGAGTTAAAGGGTGGAATAATTCATGAATTGTGTATGGTTTGAGAGAGACAGGTTCCTCATCTAAAGCTGAAAAAGAGTGGAGCTCTTGGGGCCTTCCTTCAGCTCCCCCATCAGTTCATGAACTGTGACTCAATTGATGACATTTAAACACGCCCCTATCCACAATGTCATGCTGTCAGCACTGCAGATCAATGCTGCCACTTCCTATAGAATCAAACCATTTCCTACACTGCTGGTGATGCATGCTAATGCTCGCTCTCACGCAGTCTTGGCACTGTCAGGATGAATATACGTAGGCCTGCCATTTCTGAAAGGCAAAGCAAGTGAGGGTTGAAAAGGAGATAATCAAGAAGGTGGAGTGAGAGTTAGAAAAACGAGGAACTGAAAAGGCGCGCATAACCATTGGGGGGAATTTTGTTTTTCTTTGTTTTTGTATTCTGAAGCAAGTGTCAGTTCTCACTTGGTTGATGCCAGGAGATGAAGAAGAGATGGAGATGTAGAGCCTTCAAACAGAAATTGAAGTGAAAAGAGGGTAGAAGGTCAAAGAGAGAGTGAGAAAGAGATCAGCAGCACCTGGTTTCTGTGTGCATTGAAAACTATGCTTGCTGAAGCATTTCACAGACCCCAGCTTTAAAATGTTATTAATTACTAAATACATTCTTCAGAACAAACCATCCACGTACATTTTTTGATTAGCTGCTGTGAAGAAGTTACAAGTATGACATTGGTGCAAATCTTGCATTGATGCTGTTTCTTTTTTTGTTTAAATGTTTTAATATATGTTGTTAAATGTGCTTTTACATGGTCACATCGTCTGTGTGTGTGGGGTGGGGGGGAATTTTGGTTATGCGTTCAGTTTTCAACCTTGCTTCAAATACCACAGATATCTATTCCTCTCTCTCTCTTTCTTATAAGCTTTGTTGTCATGATGAGCTGTGATTTATTAAGCTTATTCACGTTTACATTTTGAAACAGTTTCTTATTAAATGATGACAGTGAATGCAGAACATTTTACATTTGCCAGTGGATATTCTTTATAGGCAAACGCAAATATAAAATGACTTTCATGGTAGCAAGAATGTGCTGTAATGAAGCTGCTCAGAAAAATAAGTTGTGGTTTACGGTATGAATCAAACCTCCCAATAGTCTTATTAGGATCTTTTTAATGCTGAATTATGCTGAAGGCCAACCTATTTTCCACATGGATATAAAAAATCGTATCCTATAATTACCTCATTTGATTTTGGATATATTAAACTTATCCAAAAGCTGGTTGAAATTTTGTTAAATCAGCTGCTTTGATGTATTGGTAAGGGCCAACAGTTACTTAAAAAAAATAATAGTGCTTGTGTTTTTTTGTTCTACCCACTTTTTAACCCCGAAATATTGAAATGCCATGTATCATGATGTATACATTGATCAACAATGACATAATTGCCAGGTAATTAGGTAAAAAGAGGTATTTATTGCCATTTTGTTTGAGTGAACAAGAGATTTGTTTTTTTTTCGAAATATTCAAGTTCTGTAAATGCTGCATCATTTCTTTTATTTTGATGTTTTGTCATTTCCTTTACAGTTATGCTTTAAAGAACAATATATTTTAATTGGAAATTTTAAAAACTAAGGCAAATGTGTTCAGTTGAATACTTGCACCTATAAAAGATAAAACCTGAACATTTTTGCAGCGGTCTCTTATTTTTTTCTGGAGCTGTATTAAGTAGCAACCAAGCAATTTGTTCTTAAAGGTGTGCTGGAACCATAAAAAATTGAGTGAGCATAAGGATCTGAGTAACTCTGACGAGAGTCATTGATTCACGCTGTTTGGTCCAATTCAAAATATAAGATAAGATAAACCTTTATTAGTCCCACAGGTGGGAAATTTGCTTTGTCACAGCAGGAAGTGGACAGAACAAAGAGCAGCAAAAAATAAGACACACAATAGAATAGAAAAAAATGGCAACAGTATAAATGTACACTTTACAATCTAGAAATATAAAATATGGACATCTGCATTACATTTATGTATATGTAAACTATATGTAGACTTATGGCGTATGTATGTATGAACACCAGTACCCTAGTACACATGTACCCTACCAGTCAAAGGTTTGGACACACCTTCAGTATTCAATGTTTTTTCTTTGTTTTTATTATTTTCTACATTGTAGATTAATATTGAACATAAACTAAATGACGAAGGAACACATGGAATTATGCAGTGAAAAATAAGTTCAACAAACCAGAATCTGTTCTGTAATAAGGTAATGATGGACTGTTTCTTTTTTACTTAGTTAAGTGGTTCTTGCCATAATGTGGAGTAGAACCGTAGTGGAACAGGATCACTAACTGTGGACCAACCCGACCCTCACAACTGATGATCCCAAACACATTAAGAAGGCATGAAATCCCACTAATTAAATCTTGACGAAGAACAGCTGTTAATTAAATACCATTCCAGGTCGATTCCTCATGAATCTGAATGAAAAAATGCCAAGAGTGTGCAAAGCTGTCAGCAGAGCAATAGGTGATGTTTTCAGTATTAATCTACAATGTAGCCCATAATAAAAGCAAAGTTGAATGACAGAGAGAAAGGGATATATAAGTAAATATAAGAACAATGTAGATGTACACACACACAGGTACTCAAAAGAAGAGCTACTGTAGCACCAAAAACTTTATTCTGTGTTTGACAAAGGTGTTAGAACACAGTGTATCCCAGTTTATTTGGGGCAGAGATGTCACTAGGGGGCACTCAGGGGTGAAGTCAGTGGAGGAAACCTTGGGTATTGGAATTCATGTTGTTGCTTTGACGTGCAACTCCTACCTAAACTTTGTTGCAGCCCAAGTACACCCTTTCATTTCAGTTTGGGCTCCAGCTTGGAGCGCGATGCTCATGTCACTAGAAATTGTTTTAGCCTATTGAGCTGAACTGAGGTGGAGAGATCAACAAAACCCTAAAAAGTACAATTTGGGAAGATACTGACAATAATAAGGTAAAAATAAAAATAATGGTTTTTCATCGTTGTTCTTTTTTTGCATTATGCTTATGCTGGCATGCTTAACCCTTCAGCTGAGGAGTTTTTAAACAGTTCTTCTTGTGGCTGCATGAATGTTTTGGATTGAAATAGGTAGTTCACTGCAAGCAGGACAAAAACTAAAGTGTAGGGAGCCTTCCACTGATTAATTAGTACATATTTATTTCCCAGTACAGCAATTCATTCAGTATTAATAGCTATGTTTACTGGTACATCTCTGTAATACTATGGTAATATTCCTGTAAAATAAAGTGTAACTTTGTTCATAGTAATCACACAGCAGCTACATTTCCTTTGCTGTCATTCCATTCACAAAATAACTACACACTATCAGGTACATGCTGGTATGTCCTCTGTAATATAATGGAAACTGGACAGTGAAGTAAACGATAACCTTGTGCATAACACACAGCAATCGGTTTTCTTGCATTAGCTACATCAGACAGCATTTGTTAAGTGATCATGGAACACTCCTCAGTGCAGAAATATCACCTCCTAAATGTTCTTGGATCGACTGCATCTTACATATACCACAGGGCTCCAGTGGAGGTTAAACCGGCAGACTGAGAGGGCTGCTGCAAAAACTCAAATATTTTTGTGTTTGGGGTCAGTATCTTACTGAAAGGTCCATCCGTGGCCAAGTTTCAGCCTTCTGTAGAGGCAGAACGATTTTTAGCTAAAATGTACTGTTCTATCGATTTTTCACAAAAAGCCCCAAGACCACTAGCAGCAAATTAGTCCCAAAATGTCAATAATCCTCCGCTATATTTGACAGTACGGGTTACATGATTTTTTGTTTGAAGTTCATACATTCAATGGTGTGCAGGTCTAAAAATACCTTTTAATCTCATCTGTAGTTCCAATGACATTTTTGCAAATGCTGTGCGTTTTATGGGTTGGCCCTTAGGGAAGTCTGGTCATGAGGCTGGTGACTGGCAGTGGACTGGTCAAGCGCAAGACTCTTCTGAACTGTGCAGTTCTGAAATTGAGATTGAGAACGGACTAATTGACACTTCTTCAGGGGGTATTCTCCACTTCTTGGTGGAGGTATTCGCCTCTGGACCAAGAGGTCATGGGTTTGAATCCTACCTTCAGCATCCTACCACTGGGTCCCTGAGCAAGATCCTTAACCCCAAGTTGCTCCAGGGAGACTGCCCCCTGTAGTTAGGGAATGGAAGTGGCTTCGGATAAAAGTATCGGATAAATGCTGTAAATGTCAGCCCAGAGCTCAACGTGACCTCAACCTTCATTACATTACAAACAGGTGGGTGACAAAAGGGATTTTTATGTGTGTAACCTTATATTTATAAAACAGGGAAACAAACAACTATCATTCGCATTCAAAAGAGGGTCTGTACGAAGAAGTAAAGCGTATGCAATTTTCTATAATTGTATTAAAACATTTAGGGATGCCATTTTGCCCCTAGGAACACAACAATTGCTTACTAGTGTAATGGGTACCCAGAGCTTATCCTGGGGTCTATGGGCACAAGGCAGAGACTCACCCTGGGAGGGGCTCACACACCATTTACTCACACACACCAATGGTCAATTTAGAATCTCAATTCACTTGACAGGAATGTCTACCCACTGTGCCACTGGGGCTTTATTCTGATGATTTATTCATTTATTTAGAAATTTGAAACTGGTGTAATTTAAAACTTCACTAATTTTGTAATTTTGGATGTTTATACAAAGCATTAAAAACTAAATAATGTAATAATTTTAATAGTTCTCATTAAAATTAATAATAGAATAATATATGCATTTCAGTTCCAGTTCACAGCAAATATCAACAGGTCTTGCATTTTCTAAAGCTATGGCCATTTTATGTTTTCAGTTAAGTCTGAAAATGTGAATTTTTTTTGCTCTATCTGAAATAACTGGTGCAGTAGAATATGTTGTACTAGCTTGGATGAGGAACATGTTGCAATTACAGTGTCTGTTGCAAATTCAGAGTTTAATATCCTGTGGTTTTATGTTACTGCTTTTAACTTTAATGTTAATGCTACTGTTATGATTACCTATTAAGCTGGTCCTAATAGGCTAAATCTATGTTGCAGTGCTCAGTAGCATCCTTCCAATCACCTTCCCTACATTAGTCACCTTCAACACTGTTTTTCGTGCTTCAGAATGGGTTTGCTACCTGAGGTTAAACCTGACCTGTCTTCTTTTGAAATTTTATTTGTTCTATTTGTACTTTTCCAGTTTGAGATTAGATCACTTTCTTATCATCACACTAACCCGCGGTAAAACAGTGCATTGCATTTTCTAATGAAGTCATATGCTTCAGAAAGCTATATGTCTAAAAATGCTTAAAATAAGTGGCTAATTTAACACAAATGTTTAACTATGCTGTAATCAGTATGTGGCCATGCTTTCTTTCTATGTTGTAAATGTAGGCAAAAAGTTTGCTGCTCAAAGTGCAAACCAAATGATTCAGAGAAGTAGGTATGAACTTTCGATTTAGTTAGAAGTTTATTTACACCTATTTGTGTAGGGGTTTGTCATTGTTGCTGGCAAAATTAGTCAAGGCTCTTAATGTAAAAGCTGTCTGAGCAGAAACCCAGAGGAAAATCACAATCTCCAAGAACCACCAGCTACAGACAGTAATTACTATCATCAAACTGTCATGCGATGTCATCCTTTTTCAATTTGTTGTAAGAGTCGCATAATAGACAGACAGAGCCTAACGAGAGTGTAAAAGCAGAGGACTGTGACAGTGGTGCTGGCGGAATAGTGAATAGTGTGTGCACACTATGCTATATATATATAGTGTGTGTGTGTGTGTGTATACGGTACAATAAGTTAAAACTGTTTTTTTAATTATTTGACAGCAGTAGTAAATGTTTGATGTATCTTTGTGCTGATTTTAGAAATGAGGGCCATTAACAACATGCGCATGCTTTTGTGCAAAGATTGGTTCTCATAATAATAGACATTATAATCCTCAATATTTATTTTGTAAAAAATATACTATGGGTATAAAAATGGGTATAAAATATACTATGATTGAAATAAGAGACATATACTATTCAGGTAAAGCTCAAAATGTACCATTGTAAATCTGCATACACGTCAGACACAAGTTTATTAGATCCATGTCAGATAGTGTGATTTCTTATAAGTGTGCTGAAATTGCATCGTTTTGTAGGGGGTTTATTTTGTTGTACATGAGATGAGCCATGTAGCTTATGGACAGCTTTAACCAAATTGGTAAATGGGTTCAAGGTGTAGAGGCTTAATTGGCAGAGCAGAGAGGAAATCACAATTAAGTATAGTGTACAGTTAATTGCTGCTTTAACCCTGTACAATGAATCTGATTAGTGGTGTTTATAAGCCGAAATGATGTTTGTTATAAAGCTTCATTTGGTAGACTAATTAGTGTCTAACAGCAATATGCAGAAAGAGAATCACTAATGATTATGTGTCGGGATATGTGACTGTGCAATTAGGTGCCATCACTGTGTAGTTTGCTGCTAACCTGTATTATTATGGGGAACATGACGCTATGCTGAAAGGCCTGTTCCTTGTCCCGCCACAGCTGTAATTATAATCAAAGAACTATTGTATAAACTGACTGGAAAATCACCTGTTAGGCTAGACTTCCTTAATTATTTAAGCTAATGCAGCTGTCCTCTTTAGCCTGCCCTGCTAAAAATGCTGAGTGTGACCGTTTCCAACTTTTTTTTTTCCTCCTCACCTCTCCATCCTTATTACTGGCTCAGGGTTTTTAAATGGATTGTGCTGTTCAGACCTATGTGCAGATCAATAGTGTGCACCCACTGTAGGGCAAACTTACAAATGAATTACAAGCACTTTTCTTCCTCTTCGTTATACAGCATTCAATGATTAGTCCAGGCATTACGTTCCTCTTTCTGATGTTGGGGTGACCTACGGAAGAAAACTCTGGCGTTACTCAGATTTCTGTGTCCATGGATCTTTAATACATGTGAATGTATATGTATGTATTTCATTTATTTTAAGGTAGTGCAATGAAATTGGCCTTAATAGTTCAGCACACCTTCACTTTAACCCAAAACATATTCATATTCATGTTCATAACTAAATAAAAATAGCAGGTGTTATTAATTGGAACTAATTCGTAACAATGGCTAACCTTTAAGATTTAAATGACTTTGGATCAAATTTAAAATGTGTGTGTGTTTATGTGTGTGTGTGTGTGTGTGTGTGTGTGTGTGTGTGTGTGTGTGTGTGTGTGTGTGTGTGTGTATGTGTGCGCAAAGCCACACCTTACTAAAGGGAGCAAGAATGACTACCCAAGCAATAAAGTCAATATGAAGAAATACTCTGCAGCCTTGTAAGCATATTAATGCCTGCTGCAGTTATTCAGTGTTCCCACAGGTGCAAAACGTTCAGTCGCGAATCATTTATTCACAGTGTGCTTTAGATTGAAAGACCATGTGTATGTAAGTGGAAATAAATTTCCCTTGGTTACCTTTTAGTATTAACATGCAATACTCCCCATTAGCTATTTTCCCTGCTTCTTCACAAGATAGAAAAGGACGGAGTAAAACATGTAGGTCCTTGAGGAAATATTGTCCTGCAATAAAACTCATTAATAGATCCACTGGCAATGAAATAATATTTTTAATTCTACTCCTGTTAATACACTTTCAGGATGTTCTATAATATGGCAATCATTTTGGTAAACACTGGTATCACAGCTCTGATAGCAGAGCAAAGTAGGCAAGGTCTGTAGTGAGATATACACTGAAATCCAACTCATGTCATCAAAACAGCTCTAACCCATCAAAGCATGGACTCAACAAGACCTCTGAAGGTGTGCTGTAGTATTTGGCATCAAGATGTTGGCAGCAGATCCTTTAAGCACTGTAAATTGTAATGTGGGGCCTCCATGGATCAGACTAGTTTGTGCAGCAAACAAGTGTTCCATCAGTTTGGGATCTGGGGAGTTTGCAGACTAAGTCAACACCTTGAACCCTCAAACAATCCCTGAACTATTTCTGCACTGTGACAGGGCACGTAATCCTGCTCAAAGAGGGAATACCGTCGGGTGTACTTGACCTATACGTGACCTACAACAATGCTTAGGTGGGTAATGCTTAGCTACATGTCAAAGTTACAGCACATGAGCTTTACTTCTTTAAAAATTACTTCTTTGGTAATGTCTTCACCTGTGTATAGTTTGTAACTCACGAGTTCCCAGGTATTTCTAGTTTTGTAGATTCCTATGACTCACTGTGTCTTGTCTGGTCTTGCATCATTTAGCCCATGTTTCCCACATGATTGTGGTCCTCAGTCTGTTTAGTTTCACTGTATTATTCTTTTTTTTTTTTAAAACAATAAGCTTCATGTCACATTTACAATCAGCCTCTGATGATATGAAAGTGACAGTTTGGTCATACGTGAACACACCACAGCACACAGTGTGAACAGCACGAAATACTTCCTCTGCATTTAACCCAATCACCAAGTGAAGCAGTGGGCAGCTACGAACACAGTGTGTGGGAATGGTACCTTGCTCAGGGTACCTCAGCGGTGACTAGCGGTCTTGGGAATCAAACCCAGGACTTGCAAATGCCCTAAACACTAGACTACCATTAGGCTAAATGTTATCATAAGGGCAGCTGGTGGCCTAATGGTTAGGGTGTTCGCCCTGCAATCAGGCAGTTGTGGGTTCAATTCCCAAGACCTAAGCAAGGTACCGTCCCCAAACTCTGCTCCCCGGGCACTGTGTTCCTGGCTGCCCGCTGCTTTTCTTGGTGAATGGGTTAAATTCAGAGGAAGAATTTCGTGTTGTGGTGTGTTCACGTATAACAGAATGGTCACTTCAATTTACATATATGTATCTGTAGCATTTGATACATTGAGCAGGCTGCTTAGATGAACACAGACTGCTTGAAATTGCTTGAATGCAATTTATCTTATTCCAGTGTGGACAGAGAAAGCATCTTTCACTTGTAATTTGAAGCTCGGGCCAGACCGCCTGCTTCAGTTCTATGACCTGATTTATCCTCATTTGTTTATAATCAAACCCATGCCTTTCACTCATACTGGTTTTGGAGTGTGTGTTTTCGAGTCCCTCCTTGATATATGCGCTTCCACGCATGGACAGAATGTAGAGTGTGTGCCGATTCAGTGCAAGATACTGGTATCAGGCAGATGGATTAGAAAAAGTTAAATATTTAAAGAAAAACAAAATGAAATGGCACACACTAGCTCTCTGATGGGTAGTTGGACAGGTTTGATGAATGATAGCTTATTTTTAAACACTCATCTAACATGAACTGTATCAATAACAATTTGTCATTTTTGAGCATAGTCATTTTGAGTAATTTGGTCGGTGGTGGGCGGGTGCCCAGCTCAGGGTGAGTCCCTGCCTCATGCCCACTGGCCCCTAGATAGGCTCCTGAAACCTGTGACCCTAGTATGGAATAAGCAGTTATGGAAGGCAATAATTTAGAGTATTATTCCATAATAATCTAAATTTATGGTGAATGAATAACATCTCATTAGTGAAAATTAAACCTTCCTTTTTGCTATTGCATGATGTTACCCCCCCCCCCGAAGCTCTTATCAAACAGTATCAAACAGATGTATAGTCCCTGTAACCCTCGACCTGTTTGTTTGTTATTAGTCTGTATCTCCAGGCACAATCTAGGGTATTTTATGAATGTGGGAATAAGGCTGTCATTTCTAATGTGCTTAATGGTCCTCTCTGTGGAGGCGACAGCCTGCTGGAAATCTTGGGCTTTGGCAGTCATTACTCCACAGCAAGCTTCGTGTGATGACTCAAAACGCATTTCACGATGCTAGTACAGCAACTGCATATTGTATCAACAATGAAGTGGAAATGTAAAGTTTATCAGATGAGAAAACAGTATTTAGTAATATGCAGCGACCCATTTTTTTGCTGCAAAGAATTCCTCTGAACAAGGCAGGACCATGAGTTAATATGTGATTAATCATAAAACAAAATCCATCTTTTGATGCACAGCTAAGACCCTAAGGAAGTTATGGGCTTGAAATGTCATTCAACAAAATCTTTATTTGTAGGAGGCCGATCTGTCACTTTCCCTTCTTCTCGTTCATTAAACTCACCCTCCAAGCACATACCTCAGTGTCTCGAGCTGTTCGTTTCTGCTCTCTGTCCTCTGCAGTCTATCTTCAGTGTTCACTCACACACCTCTTCTCTGCTCTTCTGCTCTCTCTAGGGGATTTGGGTCCTTGTGTATCTGGGTCATGCAGCCAGCCTATCACTCCTTTACAAAGAATGACTGTGTGTGTGTGTGTGTATGTGTGTGTGTGTGTGTGTGTGTGTGTGTGGTCTGTGAACTCGACTTATTCCACTATGTCCAAAGAAACATTTTCTGCCTCACTTTGAGCTTAAAACAATTCTGTCTCAGCTCAAATTTGCTGATTTATCAAATTCCCCTCCCATTTCTCTTCATGCTTCATAATTCATCCTGTCACATCACATCCTAAAAGACGAAACACTGGAAACGCCTGCCTGTTTTTTGATGCTGTGGAGTACTGTATGTAGAAAACAAAAAGTGTTTATATACATGTCAGAACTGCTTATATTATTCACAATCACATCTTAGACACCACATAAATGAATAGAGGTTAATCAGGATGTCATGGACATCCGTCTAGAAACAGACAGAAAAGACCAATCACAGACTGGCTGTGGTTGGTTTAGAGAACAGTCTCAATCAAATCTTTTTTTCTTCTGATGAGTCTCTTTCCACTTCACTTGATTACACTGTAAACCTGCATAAATCTGCATAAAAGGCTGAAATAAAATGCATTTGTGTGTATTAGTGAGTATGCTTAACTTTCTTCAACTGACAAACAGTTCCTCACAGATCCACACGCTCAGTAATGCTACCGTGGTTAACGTCACTCAGTTACGGCATCTTAACTCTACCATTCTACTCTGTACATCCACTAAATCTGAAAAATAAAATGCTAGCACATGCCATCATGTTTTGTAATGCCTGGCTGCAGAAAAGAGTAGCCAGCGGCTAAGTATATATTTCTCCCACCTCATGACACATAATGCATCAATTACTATTCATGTATTTGACCAGCAGCCACATCTACAGAGAAGGTTATGCCCTTGTCACTAGCTCACTCCACTGCGCACTTCTCTTTCTCTTGTAATTCAGGTTAAGTAAATTTAATCCGCACATACTATGCAGGTCAGGCTTGCTGGTGTACAAGAAGAGAATTTGTGTTATAGTTACCTCTACAGAATTATGATGTTCATTAAGAATAGTCTCTCTGCATGCTATTATCGTTCTTAAATTTTATTATTACTATTATTTTTATTCCGCCCATTTTTTGGTTCTATTCTCCTCCAAGATTGTGTGAGTAATTGGAAAAATTGCAACTCTGACCCGTGCCTTAGACCCCTGTTGCATGTGTACTCACTTTATCAATCTGAGTATTATTGTGGTTGAGTTGCCTGCGTAATATACAGGAGAGAGAGAGAGAGAGAGAGAGGATGGTTGAGTCCCCTTAATGTGGGTCGAAGAGAGTTTGTGACGTCATGGATACGGATGTGGGAAAAAGAAAAATGTGATAAAATATGATAGCGAAGAAACAAAACTGGAGCAAAACACACACCAGACTCATAAACAGACATTAAAACTCAGATCAGTTATATAATGAAAGACGTGTGTCACTGTGATTTAATGAAGAAAAGAAATCAGCCAATGAACACGGCTCCGTGCTCTTTCAGCCATCCTTAACTATAAGTGGCTGGGTAAGAGCCAGCAAGTTCACACACCCTGGTGCTACAGCAGTAAAACGTTGGCCACTGAATCAGAAGATCGCAAGTTTAAATCCACACTTTGAGCAGTTTTTTTAATGTAAACTTTTTTGCCCATAAGACCAAAGTTTGGGTGTCTGCAAACACTGGTTTTATAATAACCATACAATCTTACTCCGCATTATCTTATGGAATCTTCATGTTGTTGGTAAGTATTATTACACAGGTCAACAGGTCAAAATCATCAGAGATAAGTTTATGGAGTTTCT
>JBBPDE010000107.1:33708948-33719293 GCA_037974605.1 Nannopetersius ansorgii
AAGATTCAAGATTTTTATTTGCCATTTGTGCATGAGACCAGCAGTCCATGCACATTGGAATTCTTGTGCAAAGCTCTTCGAGTCAGGTTACATTTTTTGAAAGGTAGAAAAAACAGGAAAAATAAAAGAATAGAGCAGTCTACTAGTAGTTTATCAAATATAAAGATCTATAAAGATAGAAGTATCACTGTACAAGAGGGTTATCTACAAAGGATTTTTTTAATGAAAGAAGAATAACCACTGTTAATAAAATACAAGAACAATTGGACATAAATATATAAACACAATGCAAGGTGTAACAGCCAATGTGACTATGTAACCTTTCTAAAGGCCATTACCGATCATTTCAAATAGTCTATTTTGCCTTATTTTTAAGGATGCAGTTGGTCACTTGGGATCTAAAACTGCAAAGGACACTAGAAGCATGTAATTTACTTTAACGATGCATGTGTATTAATATATTATGCATGTGTATTATAATAATGCGTTAGAATGGTAACTATAACAAAGTCATTTTGCCCACCACTTGTCTGCAATCGTTTAATTAAATAAAAAAATGTGTGTAGCAGTAAAGCTTTGCTGACTAGTTATCTTTTAATGGCAAGCAGCTGTTCTCCAAAGCTTTCTTGCTAATAAGCAAAGGGGAAAACAGTATAAAGCTTAACATTTGGCAAATTTTAAGATTCCCAATTTGGCCTTTGGAAATTATTATGATGTGAGTAAAGTACCACCTGTTTGAAATGATAAGCCAGCCGCCCAAAATGACTGCTGCGTTTCCAGACCAAGCCGAAATATGGCTGTGGTATCTGGCGGGAGGCTGAATGTCAGCGTTTGGAGTGCAGCTCATTGCCAGCAGTCTGAGATCCAGACAAGTGCTGTCAAGAGAAAAGGTTATTGTTGCAGTTTGTCACCAGTTTGTCAGACATTTTAGACAGATCATCATTCTCTAATGCCCTTGTTTTCTTTCTTTTCTATTCTTTTCTTGTTCTGTGTCTTCAGGGCAACGACAAAGTAAAGAAGAAGATAAATATGTTTTGATAAAGGAAATGTGATTATGGACTTCTAAATATGCAAAAGGGTTTTTACTTTTGTTTGGAGTTGATTACTCTCTTTTTTGACACTGTTTTCACACAAACCTAAGCAAAGCAAACTATTTTCTTTGGGAAATAATCAGGGAATGTCCTGAAGTGCACTTTACATTTGTTCAGTGAACTGTGATACTTGTATTCAATCACGCGATCCCATTCATTTGCTATTTAGGGACAAGTGAATAATACCAATGAGTGAATATTTCATATTTATGTTTTTTTGTTGCATAAGGGGGGCGTTTTTCAACTCTCCTGTTAAAATCTCCATCTTAAGCCAATTTTGTTTAAATATTTCATATTCCATAGTTGCCCTTTGAGACTGGATTTGATTATATCATTGTATCCACTAGATGGTGCAAGAGTCTGATGGGAAAACCCTGTATTGTATTAAACCATCAGAGGCCAAACAGAACTTTTTCTCCTAATAGGTTAATTACTGAAGATCATGGGAGGGCAAATGCAAAGATACAGAGTGCAGCTTTGTATGAAAATCAAAGATAACAGTGTGATTATCCACTAATTAGGCAACATTTGGTGCACTAACAGAAACAAGGTCTAAAAAGGCTCAGTTGTCCTCATGAGCAACAAGTGCAATTTTTTACAAAGCAGTGCTGACTCATCTGCTCACATGCTGCTCTCAGCACTATTATTGCAGGCTTCTTATGTTGTAATCTTAAAACATCTGGAGCTACACCTGGACTGAATCTTAAATATAACATTGGGACGAGAGAGAGAGAGAGAGGGGGGGGGGGGTATGGCAGTGCTTTTATGTGGAAGCTGCAAGACTTTCTGCACCTCTTTGATAACTGCAGAGAGAAAAGTCTCCTCGCAACTCAGTGACACAGGCTGAAGTTCTTTGCCCACATGTGTTAAAATATATCAGTTGAGGAACTTGCAAAGGCTAGCATTACAGTGCTACAGTACAGTGAGTGAAAAACAAATGTGGAGTGCTCAGACGTTTAATGGTGTATAGTCGTATAATGGCCTAATGACATTTGTCTAGAATCAAATCTAAGCATATTTAAATCCAACCTAGTATTAGGCCTGTCGCAGAGAGTCTGCTGGGTTTTGTTGCTTAATGTGGCCAGGAACTGTCTACTTTGACAGGAATGGTCATTTGATTGACATTAAAAAGTCAGTCCCACAGAAAGGAAAGTAGTAAGCATCAACAAACATGGCCTAAATTTTTCAAAGTAAACTCCTGAAAAACTCGATTTAAAAATAATATTTTTAATAAAATTTAGTACACATCAGATTGTGGTTCAGAATAGTTTGTCCAGCACATCCCACCTAGGGAATGCCGTTGCCTTGAAGGGTGCACTTTATCTGCGACAATGTTCAGTGTGAAAAAGGTTTCCCAGAGCTTCATACTGCCTCTGTTGGCTTGCCTTCTTCCCATAGTTCATCCTGCTGCCATCTCTTTATGTGATGCTCACAGGTATGTGATGCTCACGCACTCAAAATTGTCTAGGTTTGATGCTGACACGCTCATAGACAGGGTCAGCATAGGCACTCTGACCGGTCTGCATCTACACAGACCCATATACAGTAAGCTCTGATGCACGGTTGACACGTTGACATGTTCTGACAAGTTTCTGTCATAGTATAAACTTTTTAGCAATTTGTGCTCCAGTAGATCTTCTGTGAACTCAGATCAAATCAGACAGGCTAGCCTTTGCAGGGTCACTGGCGCCAATGACCTTGTCATCTGATTACCGGTTGTCCTTCCTTGGACCACGTTTGGTAAGTAAGATCTGACCCAGTTGTTTTGCCTTCACTGTTTGGTCCCTGTCAAAGTCATTTATATATAGGTTCTACATGTTTGATGTGGTCAGTAGGATTTGATGTTCTACAGTTTGACAGAGACAGTAGGATTTGATATAGGGCCTTTGAACAGAACATGTCACAGTCTGCAAGATCCTGATAGTAAAAAAAAATTACATATTAATATATGTGAGCTTCCTGCACTGACTGGACATCTCCCTCGGCAGAAGAGAAGTTGTACATGCCCGTCTCATGCAGCTTCCTGTCACCCCGGCAAATTAGCAAATCACTATTAGCATATCAGCACCACAACCTTGAGAGGCAGTTAGTAATGCCTGTTACCATGACGATAAGAGCTCAACTTTTAATGACCTCTCTTCCCCATTCTACCCTAATGAATGTAGAGTGTTGCGTATGTAATTTTGATTGAGCACCATATCGGCTCAAAGATAATGACTTCCACGACTTGTTAGAGGATTTGATGACTTGATGTCAGTGAATTTGTAGCCTTTTGGGTTGGCATGTAGCCCATGTCATCTTGACATAAACACAATTACTGAGAAGACGTTAAAAGTTTGTAGTTGATGTCTTCCCAAATTAGTTCCACAGTCCCTAAGTATATAACAAGGTGTTAAAAATAGTTCTGTCATTAATATTTGATAGCTGTCTGGGAAGATAAACAAGACCATTCCTTGTTTGAATAATAAAATTGGAAAATAGAAACGCTTTATTGCAGACAGCTGAAGGGTGTAGAAAGGAGGTAAGTCGCTTGTTAAATTCAGGAGGTCAACAAGACAAGAAAGACACGGCCCCCATGGAACACATTCCGGGGAGTTGTCATAGTTTACGGCCAACCGTAAATTATTCTGTGACCATACAGATTTACTATCAACTGTAATGAATGCGCCGTACATCAGAAAGCTAACATTTTCTGTCTATAAAAATAAGGGCATCTGAGTAAAGCTGAGGCATACTTACTAACTTTAGTTGCCACAACTGAAATGTTGTGTTGGGCTATACTTTCCCTGTCCAGTAACTCGCTGATGGAGATGGTTCCTGTCACAGGGTCGATGTCGAAGAAGCTGTCAAGGTCACTCTTCCAGTCAATCGAATATCTAGAAAAGGGATAGTAAACATTGATTTATGGTTAACAAAGGAATTTTTGTAGTTTTTAATAATATAAACATCAAGGTTACTCTTCCAGCCAGTAGAATACCAAGGAAAAAGACAAAGTAACCCTTGACTGTATAGTTACCAATGCTATTTTACAGTTTTTTGTAATTTAAATATTAAGGTCACTGTTCCAGTCAATACAATACCAAGTAAAGAGACAAAGTAAACTTTGATTGGTTTTTAATAGTTTTTAATATTATTATTATTGTTATTATTACTTGTTCAGAGAATGTTCAGAGAATGTGGCCTGTTAAACAATATTAACAAAAATGTCAACCATTGCATCAGATACTGACTAATCACCGGCTGAGGATTTCGCTTAAAGCTAAAACATCGCTCACAGCTTGAGTAAATTAGGCTCAGTGTGATGTAGAAGCTACCGTGTTGTCTGCTGGTCCACTGATTTTCATCTGCTGCACCATCAAGCTGTCACCTTTTATTCACGGTTCTCTTCACCCCTCTTAGTAGGATAGAGTACTGGGTTTAAACTGTGCTGACCTGTTCCATTCTACTGAACGCAACTTAAAGCATGAGTGAAGTTCTGCACAGATACAATGGGTAACATTGTGCTATTATACATCACACTCCTCTTAGACTCCATAATGAACATGTGCAGCAGGATTGGAAAACTTTGGTCCTGGAAGGCCGGTGCCCAAATACATTTTGGTGATTTCCGGCTGCCCAGAAACACATACCAAACCTGGCAAAAATTGGATGAGTTTATCCAAGAGTGTCAGAGATGGACATTCATCAAACTGTGCTGGACTCTATCCTTCCAGCATCTAAGCTGCCTATCTTGCAATAGCATGCCACAAAGACATTCATTTTTGCATTAAATTACTTTAAAGCAAGGTCTAGTACAGACAGGGTTATTAAAAAAGAAACATGTAGAAGATAAAAAGAAAAATGCATCAGGAACACAGTAAAACTTTACAATAAGGGGTTATAAGTGATTAATAATCAGGTTGTTAATTAGGTTGAAGAAACCTTGTTGGTTTTTATTCTATTATATTGTTTTTTTTATTATTATTCTCGCTGCTCTTACCTTTGTACTGCCCAATTTCTGCCGTGACATTATACATTTCCCACTGCTGGGACTAATAATGGTCTAGCTTATCTTGTCTTTATAAATCATTAAGAAACAGTTATAAACAAGTTATAACCATTATCAAACAATGCAGGGTCACCATTTGTTAAGATTTCAGATCTTACTAGTTGCTGAGCTTAACTTGTCAGCTTCATCAGGTCTTTGTTAGCATGCTACTACTATTACAACAGATCTTGCCTTCATCAATTTATGACAGCTATTATAACTTGTTTATAACTACTTATTAATAATGTATAAACTGTCTACAACCTAATTAACAACCTGGTTATAAATCATTTATAACCCCTTCACAATGAGGGCAATGAGGGGCATTTTCTGTTAATGGTTACTTTATCTTTAAGCACTGTTGATCTTAATATTAGCTTAGTATTTTATTTTATTTTATAACACCCACATAACACAGCAGTCATAGCATCCATGCCAGCGACTTCTGAATCTATTTTCTTAATGAGCAAATACCTTTTTTTTTAAATGTTCTATGCTCCCCAATAATGCATACGATAAAAGACTGCAGCGACTGAGATGCTCAAAAACAAATGAGCAAGGACATATTTGGTATTCCCCTGCTGAAAATGTATGCAAAATGAACCCGTAATCTAATCAGATTTTCATTGGAGGGTTGGACCCGGCCGATAACTCCAAAAATAAAACAAATCTCAACATGTGCCTAAATTTTAATTGAATGTGTTTTAATCAAATGTGTTGTTCCTTCGGCGTGCCAATGAGAGACTTCGGCTGGTTTTCAGATACCAGTTTGTAACTTGACGATGACTTACTACAGCTCATAAGCATTCATGGGTATGCAAATGTTGTGGTAAAGCATGTTTTTTAATAATTTCTCCATCCTTTCGGTCTGGGGGAAGCTATTTATCTTATGCCTGAACATCTGTCTGTCTCTCATTCCTTGACTTTTTTTTCCCCAGCTCCATGAATTATTATGGTCCTTAGGGAAGCCTGACTTTCAGGTTCGGTTCCAAATCCTAGCAAGGGAAAGTTGCGCGCCTGAGATTAATTGTATGTTTCCTACTTGTAAAGCATCTCTCCTGAGACCAGGGCTAAGGCTTAATTCATTTTAAACCAAGTGCATGCCACTGATTCGGAACAAAACATAGACTTAAAACGAATTTGGTGTGTGACCAGCAGTTTGGAAGTCTTTTATTTTGCTTCATTACTCTTGTAGACAGATTGGAGAAGAAGTCATTTATTTTCAGTGCTTATCAGCCTAGAAAACAGATTCCAATGTTCCAATGAAAATATTACAGATTACCGTCCTTTTAGTTTGTGGGTTAAAGTTGGTGTTTGCAGTGATGACTAAAAAAAGCTGAACTGCAGTTGGGTGAGTAGTTTATGATATAAGAACATGCCCTTAAATTCCATCACTATTTTCCTGTACTGTTGAACCTCTTAGCCTTAGCAAGCCTGTGATTATCTTTTTGCTTCTGTTTCAACACAACACATTAGTGCACAGAGTAGTGGTATTGTAAAGAGTTAAAATGCTTTTACACTCCCAACCATGTTTCAAAATGATACCTATATGGCATTATCTAAATAAGACTAAGTGACTATAGCAATTCACAGTCTCTGATATTTCTCCCACTATGGTTTCCGCACTTTACTTCACTGGGTAGCTTGGTGTCCTGAGATGCAATTTATAAATGGTCAGTTTCATAGTCCAGTAGGGAACAGGGTCATTCTCTACACTCTATTTCAAATAATAACACTGAACCAAAATGACTCAAATTTCTTCCTGAGCTGAACTGACAAGTACCATAAGCGGAAGTGGTTTATTCTAGGCGCCTGGTGCTTTTTGCCTTTAGCCTGTTCCACAACCTGTTACAAACTGTACCAATAAAACAACCAAGGAGGATATTCTTCAGTTCATAAACCTTTCATTTTATCGCAGTATAATCATCATCATGTGCTAAACATGAATTGTAGTATTTTGCAGTATTTAATATTCAAATCTGCACTTCATAAGTACATTTTTACCTATTACCATAGCACTGATAATGTTGAGCATCATCTATGGGATTTGCAATGCTGGATAAGAGCCAAACTACTGGTGGAAATGTCCCACGAATGGACTTGCTGACTTAATATTTGTAAATTTAAGATTCTCTGCAGGAGAATTTAGTCCTAAAAAACAAAACAAACAAACAAACAAGAAAACACAATTTAAAAATATTCTTCATAAATAATTACTAAAGAAAAGTTGTTGTAAATAAATGAATGAATTAATAAATAAATAGATAAATACATAAATAAATAAACACATTTCTGTTCCTGAAGCAGTGATCCAATGGCAGTACGATGTAATATTTCAAACTGTTTCAAAAATTGTTTTTAGAGGTCCATTTGGAGCCCCCTTTTCACCCTTTTAGTAGAAAGAGAGAGAGAGAAGCTTTGTAAGAGTTGGAGAAACTTGTGATCAGAGTTATCAAAAACCACTTTAGTTGTTTGTCTCTGCAGAATGGGGTGAGTAAGTGGTCTCAGGCATTACTTTAAAAGCTTTGTTGTCTTCGCAAGGGGGCTCATTTGGGACCATTGTCTTGCAGTGAGCAACCGCAACCCTCGGAAAGAATGCCAACTGTAGCATTTCTAAATAATTCAACAGGACAGAGCATGCATAAAGTAAAACAAAAACAAAAAAAAAAACTAGATCTTGCACCGTATTTCTGAGCTCATATCCTCTCTGTGTCCATTTTGTGCTTTTATATTAAATGAAAAATTTATATCCAGACAAAACAACTTGTGGCCAGTGGCAGGACATGAGGGCAGCAGTCAATACTGAACATTTTCCACTGTGGTCACGAATGGACAAAAACAACCTATTTAGGGGTTTGACTGCAGAGACAGCAGGAGATTGTTGTGGTCCACAAATAAAAAAAGGTTTTAAACCTCATTCCTCTTATATCTGAGTGCAAGTGGGGTAATTTGCTGTATTGCAATTACATTCCTGTGCCCGTGTGTGTGTTTGTACCATTTTAAGAATAAAAATGTCCTGACTTTGGTAGAAAACAGGGATAACCATGAATGTTGGATAGGTAATGTTTAGAGTTAGACCTAGAAAAAATGCGTGTGTGTGTATATATAATGATCAGGGTTAACTACTGTTAACCCTCATTTACTAGCATCCTTTATGTTTGTTGTCAAGTAATTTTAACCTCTTTGCTACTCAAATTTATGTATCAGTATTTTACATTTCTTTGTTGACAATCTAATTAGTGCTTTAAATAAAACATATATGTAATAAATCCTCTCACACTCCTACAGGTGTGATTATGTTTATGGCCCTAAAGCAGAGGGATTTGTTGAAGATTATAAGGCTGCATATTACAGTGCTTCAATATCATTCAGAACAACTAAAACAAATGATGACAATGCTTATATTTCATACAGCTTAAACAGTCTGGGGTCAAATCAACCCAAAGAACACTGATGTGTACAAAATGTGTACAGGACACTGTAAACATCGTCAAAAGTACTTATATATATTTGTTAACATTTATCTTATATTTATAAATATAAATCCATATTACGTATTCATATTGTGGATTTATTATTGTATATTATATTTGCTCAATATGCTGTTTATTGTATCTCTTAATTTTGTTGTTTTTATAGTGTTGTACCTTGTAACGTTGTAATCAAATTCCTTGTATGTGTTCGCTCACATACTTGACCAATAAACGCAATTCTGATTCTGATTCTGATGATAATTTTGTGTTTACCAAGATTGTACTCATTAAATTGAAAAGTAATTAAATATAATGCAAACAAATATGTCCGTTATTTATTTAGGGACATTAAACACTGAGTGGGGTCAAACTGACCCCAAACATAAAAGGAGGGTTAAGAAAGACACAACATGTTATAGTGTACAAATGGATCCCTCCTAAGCCTTTGTCTGTGGCTTTACGGCAACCTTACGGCAACCAGTCTAGCCAAGCACAGTCTACTCAGCAAACCTCCTGTGAGTCTATAGTCCAGCTTGGGAGTGTGAGCTGGTTTCTGACTAAAGCAGATGTGTATTCGTCGGCATTGATGGTAATGGGGCAATCACAAAGGTGATGTTGATGGGAATAATGAGTGTGTGACATACAAACACAAGACATCTCTCCATGGCTTTACATTCCTATTTCTGAATACGTACCTGACTGGGCTGCTTCCTGAATCCAGGTCCTGGGCAGTCACTGCTCCAATAGTGGTGCCAAGCTGTGTGTCCTCATGAATGTCCATTGTGTAGGATGGTTTACTGAAGACTGGAGGCTCATCCACATCCAGAATATTAATCTTGACTGTCGCTGTGTCTTTAAAAGGACCAAAACTGTGAAATCGGGGGTCTAAGTGTGCATTGGATGCTTCCACTTTGAATGTGTAGGCCTTCCTTGTCTCATAATCCAGAGGCTGTTGGAGAAAAAAAAAGAGGAAATGAATTAAAAGGTATGAAAGACAAACATTTTTAGGCAAATGCACTGATAAATGAGTGTAAGAGCCCTTTCTTATGTCTGATCAAAACACTCATGCATGCTACTGCAAACACTGTAATGGATCTTCTGTTTGACTTTCTAAAAGCTTTCTTGACGAACAGCTCTTTGACTCAGAAGCTTGTCTCTGAGCTCTCAAGATGTTCCCAGTGCTTGTCTTTGTCTTTCTGTTTGTGAGTCTTACAAACATTTTCAGACACATCATACAAGCATCACTCTCAAATGTCTGGTTCTCACATTTCTTTCTTTTTAAAAATTCTTTTTCTCTTGTTCTTACAACTGACGTTTATAACATTCATAGCATTTCATGCTGGTCAATTACACCCTCATTCACAGGGCAGACGATAAACAAAGCATGTCTGTCATGTCATCTGTGAAACGTGTGTGTGTGTGTGTGTGTGCGTTTGGTCGTGCAAATGATTTCAGTCTTGCTCTGCTAGTCCTCCATCACAAACCAGCCTGTCTGAAGATGTCAAACACTGACTGTTGGTTCATCTGCTTTCTCTGCCTTAGAAAACATTGAGTGAGTGAAAAGAAAGTGTGAATTAGATCACTGCTCTGCGTACAATCTATCAGAGATAATTTAACTCTTAAAACTCAGTGTGTATCAGTAATATCTGATTTCAGTAAATATAAACAGTGTAACAGTGTAAACAGTGTAAAACAGTCTAGAACCGGTGTTTGTTCTCCTACACGCTTTACGTTTGCTGTTGTTTCTATTGACG
>JBBPDE010000107.1:33750479-33761229 GCA_037974605.1 Nannopetersius ansorgii
AGATAGATAGATAGATAGATAGATAGATAGATAGATAGATAGATAGATAGATAGATAGATAGATAGATAGATGTGTATATACATGTAATAAATAATAAATAATTGTTATGGTTAGATCTTCATCCAAAATATAACTATACAAATTTCCTTCACTTTACACCAATCAGAATAATTAAGTGGCGTTTTTCCTAAATGCTACATTTAGCTGTGTGATGAGGTAAAACAATGAAAGGCAATTCAGTGTGGATGCTATCTCTCTGTCTCTCTCTCTCGCTCTCTCTCTGATGTGTGTGAGGTGCTGTGTTCATCAGGAGTACAGAGAGGCGTCAGCGTGTGCTTTAGGCCTGCATGCTGGGAGCCTTAAGAGCAAAGTACGGGAAAACATATGGCTACAGAGAGCAGTTTCCAGCCCAGCGTGTCCCTTTACTCATGCTAACAGAGAAGAATGTGTCATCTGGCTTCTCTGAAAACTGTGAATAAGAATATAATTTGCTTATAAACTTGCCTGTGAGTCTCGTATACATGCAGCTTATTGTCAGTTTTAAAACAGTGGCTTAAATCATTGCAAATTACAGTATATACTAAACATTAAATATTTGTCAAATTAATAAAAAGTCAAATTCTGAAATGAACAGCAGGAACACTGACCAGATGGTAAATAATAACTAGACCTTGTTATTCTGTTATTAAGTTCAGTTTGTTTTGTCTAGATTTACTATTTACATTAACTAGGGAACTACTTCAACAGTAATTTTATTTACTTATCTGTAAGTATCTGACTCAAAGCTAAAATAGATACTGATTTCTCGTTCCAGGCTCCACCTCGTACTTAGTCCCCCCATCCCCCCCCCCATCACCTGTGTTTAGTTTGTAAGCCCATTAATTGCTGTTCTCAGTTGTTTCCTCATGTGTCAGTGTATTTATTGACTTTCTCAGCTGTTACTGCACTGAAGACACTTTTTTTGGATCCTTCAGCTGATAATTGCACTCTTCGTTTCACAGAATTCAAACAAATCACCTGTAGTTCTTTCACACCTTGAGCCAGTCACAATACTTTGTGCACACATTTTGAAAACCCTTTGAAAAGTTGTGGAAACTGTTGCGGGTAGTGGCAAGGCTGTGGCACCACAGGTAAGCTGTGAAGAACAATGAATATATGCAAGAAACAGATTTCAGCGTTGGCTTTACTGCTTATACGCTTATGTAAGGCCGTTTCCATTGTGTGTGACGGAGCACTGAAGAGGTTCCTTTATACCAGTCTGAGCAAGGCCTCTCCAACCACAGCAGTGCCGACTTTGGGTCTTTTTAATCATTTGTATTTCTTTCAAGCTATTTGTCTATACTTTGGTCTCTCTATATATCTGTCTACACATCTGTCTCTTTCTATTTTTCTTTACACGGGGCTCAAAATGGAATTAACTAACTATACACTTTTTTTTCTACACACTTGATCCTGCGCTAAGAAGTTGGACTGACTGTGAACATGTTCAAGCAAATGTATAAAAAGTCAGTTTTTTAGACTAAGACACAAGTACAGCATTTTTAAAGCTTTAGGGTGATTTGTGTGTGTGTGTGTGTGTGTGTGTGTGTTTCCTTAACAAAGTCTTACCCGTCTAAGAATGATGATCCCCTCCTGATTGTGCTCATTGGTGGTGATGTCAAACGTTCCTCTTTCATCTCCAGGGATGATGTTATACTCCACTTCGGCATTCTTGCCTGTGTCCAGATCGTGGGCTTTGATTCTGCCCACAGCAGACCCCACTGGAGAAGATTCAGGCACACGCAAGTGGAAGATACCTGAGGTATGAAAACACATGATAACTCATACAAAAATATGCCAACAGATACGGCTGTTATTCATCTGTGGTATAGACATCGCCGCTAATCTTAACATGTTTAGTGCTATATTTTTCATGAGGAGAACATTTGTAACACACATACACATACAACACACACACACGGACACGCTGATTAGCAGCCATTCTAGAGGAAAACACCTCGGCTAATTGAGAAATCATTAGACGCATTAGAGCAATGCACCAAAAGAGACAAACAAGAAAATGACGTACACGAGGGACAGAGTCCAGGATGCTTAACATCCCCTTCCTGTGCTGTTATAGAAACTACCCCAGAGACATCAGTAAATATCCCTATTTTTAAAGTAATGCATATAACATTCAAATTATAGCTCTAATTTCACAATACAAGGGGGATGGATGAATCCCTGTTTGTTTCTTTTACCTGTTTGTTGCTTTTACACTGTCACTAGCCCCACACTAAATACCACTGAGTTTTAAGGGGTTACAGTGACAGACTATCTTGAGATCACCTTTTAGCAGACCTGTCAGCCCTCTGTTTTTACTTCCCTTCTCTACTATTGTTCCATTTTAATATCTTCTGGTGAATCCTGTACTTTTATATTAGCCTCAATCTCCTTTTTAAAACCCACTGTTGGCTGAAATGCCTTTCAATAATTTGCTAATTTTGCAGAATATACACGTGATATGCAAGGAGTCTATACAGTCACTTTAAAATGTGCATTTACTGTTTTTAATGTGAGTGAGAGAAGCTTTCCTTGGAGATTTAGGGTAAAATAATCTTCTAAATATTTGATTGATTTGCAGGTCCCTTCTCTATTTACACCAATGGTCTAAGCCAAATTCAACTTCTACAACCTTCTTTAACTTTATTTTCAGAATATCAGCTAGATTTGGGCCAAAGAGATTACTAGTGAATGTGACTTTGTACATATACACAGTACACTGCACACGATCCACTCCTGTTTCACGGAACAAAAATGACATTTTTACCCAGATGGTAATATGCACAGCCTAAATATAACCTGGGATTATTTACCCAGTGGACCCACATAATGGATTCCTGTGGGAATAAAACGACTGAGAAACGACAGCATTGTGCCCCTCCCTGTAAAAAAAAAAAGAATGCTGTTCCAATAGCACTTGAGAGCAAACCATTGTTGTATCTGAAGCTCATTGAGCATAGCATCAGCAAACAGTGAACACCCTGCTGAACTCTGAATGAAACAGAATCTGTAAAAGCTCAGTGCTTTGTTTTTTTTTTGTCCTTGAGCAAAGCTCATTTTACATCTGCAGATCATAACCTCCTCTCCTAATTCTGAGGGGATGTGTGTCAGCCCTGCTGCATACAGAATCATAAATAAGGTCACGGGTGATTTTAGAAAACAAAAAATACTGACGTTGTTTTCCACTTAATTTTTACACTTAGTTCTTGTCAAGAAAAAAAACCCACACTGTATTTGCTAAAAGAAAGGAATCACAGAAGGAATTGCACTTTGTGCATATCCAGGCATTTTGTAAAGGAAGCTGTGTCCATCTGTCTGCTTGCCACACTGGAGCTCTCAGAATCTCCAGCCACCTATAAACCAGTTCGCTTTGTGGAATACGTCTGTCAGTCATTCTGTCACTGGAGTTTTGACAAATGACTGCATCTCATGCGACAGTGAATCAGCCTGCGGAAATGAAGTCTTGTGTCTGATGAACTTGTACTCTTTCCACAACTTGGAACTGTCTCCAGAACTAAACAGCTTTTTGTTGATTTTCTAAAGGCCCTTTTCCATAGGTATACAGGAACTCTGCTGTAGCTAAAGTGTACTGTAATAGCACAGCAATTGTAGCATGGTTTAGTTTTCCAGAGTGTCTCATCCCGGTAATTGAGTTTCGTCATTAGTGGCAGTTATCTCATCGTCACACAAGGGTCATACCATTCCAGGAGGAGTGACACGCAGATAGGGCTCGGGAGAAACTTAAATACAAATACAGTAACCCCCTGCTTTTTGCATTAGCGTTAGCTTTAGCAGCATGTGGAAACCCTTTGAATCCTTACTGATGAGCCAGCTGGGGTAAACACAAAATAAGGTGTCCCACATATATACATTTAACAGTTGGGACCTCTTTCCGTGTTGGAAAGACAATATTTGGACCAATCAGAAAGCAGTGGCACAGGTGACTTAGCTGTGGTCTACTCTTGGCCCTGCTGTTGAACAGCTCACATACAGCTCGGGTGCGGGTCGCTTCATTTGTAATGTTAAACTATTTGTTCCCAATACGGAATGGTTCCATTCCATGCCAAAAGAGATGGGAAGACACTACTTCTTCTGGCCATATATGGTCTGGAGGAAGAACAACTACCAACCTAGAAACAACCTGCCACAGAGCTTGGAGGGCCCTGTATCTCCACAGTTCTGCAGAGGAAGCAGCTGTATGGAATTATATGCTCCTCTAAAATCATCAGCTGCAAACCCACTTCTATCTCTGACGTCTACAACATCTTCATTCACTGCAAAGGTCTATATACATTGCTGGACACCATGGGGCATCCCAGCCCCCCTTGTAATAACCAAGACCTCCAGTTTCTTCAACAGCGCAGACTCATCAAATTACTGAATGGCTCTTCAGTTCTGCATCAGTACTTTAGGAACTCACAGCATTAACTACCTGTTAGTTTACTCTTATTCTCCACTAGATCTCTCATCCAGGGGTGTATGAAAGGTTTCACACAGTGGCAGTAATGCATTGTGTTTTATTATTTAGTATGTGCTTTGATGTGATGGGTTGTTGTCCTGTCATGAGCACACTGAGGCAACTTCCTAAATTGTATGGCAAATCTATAAACTCCATGTATATAAAATCAGAGCTTAGGTCTCACATTTTCATTTGAAGTCTTATGCTGTTCTCCTTCAACGTGAACATCAAAGCAGAAGTGTTCATGTCACTGAAGCAGGAAATCAGGAGGCTAAAAAATTCTGAAAGTATTTATTACTTTCTACACTATTTAGACATGTATGGCTGCCAGTGAAATTGCCTCATTTGTCTTTAATGGTGATGTGTCTGCTGACAGCAGCAGCAGCAGGATGATGAATTCTTAAGTGTACAGAAGCATCTTAGCTGGTCTGATTCAACCAAATGCCTGTAAAATTGCTGGTTGATGCTTTCGCCCCATAGCAAGGAAACCTGCTGCTAAAGTTAGTTTTTCCTCTCACTAAAGACAACTGGAGCTAAAAGCCCATGGCAAATAAACAACAGCGGACAATTTAAGCCTGACACAGCATGAGAAGGGGAGGTATTTGGAGTGTGGAGATGTCTATGGGTCACGGACTTTGGGCAGTTTTCTGTTGCAAAGGATTTGAGTTCCACATTACACATGTGCACAGCCTCGAATAAAGCTTGAATACTGTAATACATCAATTAATTACAAACTTCTCTGCTTTTATCTGTATGCCACGTTGATGTTTCACTGCAGATAACCAACCAAGCATCCATGTCTTATCTATCCAATATAAGTAAATAGTATGGCCAAAAATAAAAATCAAAATAGCTTAATCAGCCAAGACATGCTGGAATTCACAGTTTCCTTTTTTTCCATTTAACACTGGAGCTGCAAGGCTAAGGCTACTTTCAAACACTACAAGTCAATAATTACTCTAATTGTTTCCATAAAAATACATCAATGCAACCTTCTTATTGTGGCTTAGGACAGAGTATGACTTACTGCGAGCTATAAAAGTGAACAAAACTTCACCACTACTGGCACCCATTTAACACCCAGCCTGGTATTCACAAAATAGGAAGGATCTTGAATCAGATTTATGATGGTCGTAAAAACTGATTCTAAATCAGTTGCCCTACTCCTGAGATGGTGTGGAAAGACAGGGCCTGTTTGCTACATATTTAGTCACACAGTGCTTAAAGATTTGTTCATTTTTATAACTCACAGTAAGTCATGCTGTGTTCTAAACCCCACCAACAAGTCTTTGCCACTTTAATGAAGAGCTGGATAAGAGCAATTTTGAGAAAAAGAGATTGTTGCTTGTCAGCAATGCTGGACTCACAGCTCCAGAGGTGAAATAAAGAAGAAAAAATGGACTCTAAATATGTCTTAGCTGTTCGATTTATCTAAGGTAAGTGGAAAACTGTGTAAATTAGACCAAACTTTGTGATCGAGGAGACAAATGAAGAAGAAATAACATACTGTAGGTACACATTTTTTGCGCAGAGACCTTTTCCAGATATCTCTCATCTGGAATTGCCTCAATAGCATAATCAGACCTTTTCTTTTTAAATCAGAGGATGGCATACTACAAGGGGAGATTCTTTTCTTGGCCAGAGGGGATGTATACACTTGCATCACCACTCAATTCAAGCCCTGCTTTTTATGCATGACACTATATGGACAAAAGTATTTGGGGGTACCTGTTTTTCAGGGTCTAGGCTAGGCCCCTTACTTCCAGGAAAGGGCAATCATAATGCTTCAGAAATGTCTATTCCAGTATTACTGTGCCCCAGTGCACAAAGCGATGTCCATAAAGACATGGTTGGATGAGTTCAGAACTTGACTGTTCCACACAGAGCCCTGACCTCAACCCCATCCAGCACCTTTGGGATTAACTGGAATGGAGACCTATGATCCAGGTCTTTTCATTCAACATTAGTGACTGACCTCATAAATGCTCTACAGAATGAATGGGCACATATTCCAACACAAACTCCAAAATCTTGTGGAAAACCTTCTAAAAAGAGTGGAAGCAGCTATAGGTTCAATTGGGGAGACTCCATATTAAAGTCTATGTATTTGAAAGCAATGTCGATGTACTAGTCAGGTGTCCCAGTACTTTTGTCCAAATAGTCTATGGCAAATCTTTTCACATTATTGGTATGTCAATCTTGTTTTTGAAGGACAACAAAGTAGAGTGTCTTACTTTTTGAGAACCTGGGTGGGTTGTCGTTGACGTCGCTCAAAGTGATGTTGATGGTGGTGGTCCCAGCCAGACCCCCCAACTGGCCCCCCATGTCTTTGGCCTGGATGAGAACCTGATAGATCTCCTTCACCTCCCGATCCATGTTGGGTAGAGCAGTTCTAATAACACCTTTATTAGAGAGAGAGTGAAGGTAGGAGGTACATTAGCACCGGAACACAACTGAGGGAATCCAATTAGTGTGCATAAAGAAGGAGATGAGGAAGGGAAGGAAATGTATAGATAGAGAGATTTGGTGAAGGTGTAGAACAGATGAAAAATTGGAGCCAGAACCTCATGGACAGACTAAGAAAAAAGATGTTCCTGTTGCTGTTCTTTAATAATACAATTTGTCAGTGCTGTTGCTTTGAAAATAAAAGAATTTGATCTACCAAATGTAAAAATGCATAGTTTTTTGTTCTGTTTGTCGTAATATTTTTGCCCAAGGAACCATTACAAATAATTAATTTCATCTTTTATTCTTACTCTGATTAACCTTTTTAATAGTGATAGAAACTACAGTAACGCACACAAAGCTCCAAATTCCACATGCTGAGCCATTTTGATTTACATAGCATAGACATGCATGTGGCCCAGCTACCTTAGATGTTGATTCGAAGTTAAAGAGACATTTCCAAAGTCACTATCATAGACTTTATGTTGGGTTGGGATTAGGAGAAGGACATGCGAAACCTGAAATGTGTCTGAAATACAAATTAGCAAACCTTTAAAAAACACTCAGATTCTCTATATCCAATGGTAACTTGGTAAACTCTCTCATACAAAAGCAGACTTCTATGGAAAGTGACTTTGAACTGATCTTTTGAGCTTTTCTTTGTGTGTAAAACGGAGGCTGTTCCACAAAGAGTTTATTCTCTGTGGTCTGAATAAACTGAGATTGTACAGTTTGTTGCCTGTCAAATACCCCTTTCAATACAAAAGCTCATCTAATGGCTTCCCAATGCCGTACGAAGCTTTTTCAGATCAAGCAAGCACCTCATAGGTCAGATTAGATATGGTGGTGGGTGGTTAAAAGGGTCACAGAGGTGTTTCATGCAACACTGGCAGTAGGTAATATGGAAAAAGGATGTCACGTTTGATCTCCTGGGTCTGTGTGCCTGAGAGCACCATCAAAGGCTTCTGTTATTGACTCGCTTCTCATCAGTTTTAGAAGAGCTCTGAAACATGCAGCTCTGTGAAGTACACAGTGATTGAAGGTTGTGTTTTCTTTCTCCCTCTTGTTCTTTTTCTGTCGCTATCGCTCCCTCCCTCTGTCTCTCTTTCTCTCTCTCGCTCCCTCTCTCATTTTCTGTTACTCCCACCTTCCCTTTCTTCTCCTTGCATTTACCCCGTTCCCTTTCTTACATTCTGCATCAGTCTCCCTTTCAATTTCACCTCTTTTTTCCTGCCCTATGCTCTCCTCCCTCTATCTTTTTTCTATCACTTACCTTCCCCTTCTCTCTCTCTCTCTCTCTCTCTCTCCCTCTCCCTCTCTCATTCTGTCACTCAGCTTCCCCACCCCCTTTCTCTCTCATTCTGTCATTTACCTTCCTCTTCTTACTCTCCTTCCTCTCAATCACTCTTTCTCATTCTGTCATTCACCTCCCCCTTCTTCCCCCTCTTTCTCTCCCTCTCGTTCGTTCATTCTGTAACAGTCTATTCCTTTCCTGTTGTATGCATCCCCACCCTTTTCTCCCTTTCCCCCCTCTCTCTCTCTCTCTCTCTCTCTCTCTCTCTCTCAGCACTTTGTTTTGATACAGCATGCTGTGATGAACTGTGATTTTCTCTTTGTTGATAGATCTTTTTTTTTTTGCCAGGTTGCGGCGAGACTTGTTTGGGCTGCACCTAAATGTTGATCAGAGGAAACTGAATCATTGCTCCATGCGCTCCTGGTCTTGGTAGTATCTTGCTGTATCCTCACCAGGAGAAAGGAAATGGTCGTTTGATCAGTAATGCACGTAGCTGTGTAGCCCTTTATCTGTATCGCGTCTGAAGCGTTTTGTTTGAAGCCTTTTTGTTTACTCTTAGATAGCAGTTTATTGCACTTTATTGAATTCCAGTTGAGTAATTCGAAGTCCTTTTCATTCTGTGAACACTCGAACATTTTCTTCACTTGCAGCTTGTAAAGCAATATGGGTTTGGTTTGCTGTTTTGTTTGGGAACGATAGTGTTACTTTTGCATAAAGTGGAGAAGAAAACCCATTTCCAAGAAGCAAGCTGACATTATTTTGCTCCTGGTGGATACTGGGTTGTGTGAAATGTAGCACCTGTTTGTGTGAACATTGATCATTCGGGGCCTATCGAGGTGACAGGATGTCCATTGCTTTCCCACTTTTCAGAACGAGTTAGAGTTTAGATTTGCCCTGTGATGCAAATCTATTGCCCTGACTGGACACAAAGTAATCAAATCGAGCAGTCTTTCTCAATTTGTTTAATGGTGTCAATAATTTGTAATTAAATTGAAACTTGCACATTGACTTCAGTTTGACAGAAATAAATTGGCCGACCCATTTGGGAGTCACACTTTCGTAACAAGGTTAATATACATTCTACATCTAATAACTCAGTCATGTTTGCACTAATTTTGAAAGATAGAGTCATGTGTAGCTGGGTTTACCTGTCTTGGGATCCACAGAAAAGTATGGCTGGCCATGCAGGATGCTGTACACCACTCTCGCACTGTTACCATATGTGGGGTCATCTGCATCTGTCGCTGTAACTTTGGTCACATACGTACCTGGAAAAAGACAGAAAGTGAGAATTGGTGAGCTGTTTACTAATTAATGTGGAATTAGTAAAACCTTAGAACTCAGATTACATGAGTAAAAGCTGAAATGAGTAAATATAACCGGTGTTTGTTCTTTAACATGCTCATTGCTTGCTGCTATTTCTCTAGGCGCACCGCCATTCGGTCACTCTCCTGACCCCCTCCGTCTCCAGATTTTTCCAACCCACTTGTGGACGAAGACTATCCTTCAAAAATCTTGTTTATCCTGTTCTTTTCAATAAAAGAAAACTGTTCATTTTTATTACTTATGTTCATCTGTGTGTGATGCCATTTTTATAATCCATGTAGCAGTTACATATTTTTTAAATAAAAGTATCTTTTGTTCTGTGTGACACCTGACATGAAAACTGCACACTTAACATGAAAACTTACTGGTGTATTGCAGTAAGATAATAATGCACATAATGAAAATAGCCACACTGCAGAATATTAATTTGGGGATATTTGTAATACCGAACATATTTAGGCATGTTTGTGCTTATACATTATTATTGTTTTCTTTGTATGGAGATTTATGATTAGCTTTTGATAATGAGAAAAACTCTGTACACTTGCAGACAAATAGCATCTCATGATACTCAATACATAAGGAAACATCACTTATTGTAAACAAGTCATGACATCTGGCACCTTGAGTATTGAGATATAGTAGGGGAACTTCCACATAAGGAGTCATTTGTCTGTATGATCACAATTTACCAGTTGTATCCGTGCTGCTTTCATTCTAAGGGTTAAATGAACCAATTATTAGAATTTAAAATTGAAAACTGAAATGAAAACAAATGTAGATCTGCTGGTATCATATATTATTGGAACCTCATTCTGCAAATATTATTGTGATATTTCATACATTTTTTTTATATTGGTGACATGATTACAATCTATGGTTGTGTACTGAGTATCATGAGATGCTATTTGTCTACAAGTGTTTTGAGATTTTCTGTTTTTTACTGATTTACTGATACTATCCTTGGTTCATGCAAAGAAAACAATATTAATATATAAGCACAAAGACATCACACCAGAATAATACTTTGCAATGAGGCTATATCAGATCATCCTCCTCCATCCACTTAACTGTCCCTTCTGCCCATCTTACAACTATGGGGAGTAGAGCTTTCAGCCGCTCTGCTCCCCGGCTCTGGAACTCACTACCACCCGACCTCAGAAACATCAATTCACTATTGGAC
>JBBPDE010000107.1:33768956-33779733 GCA_037974605.1 Nannopetersius ansorgii
TCCTTAAAGGCCGGGCCGTGAAAATAGTTTCTGATATTAAACTGGTCCGTGACCAAATAAAGGTTGGGGACCACTGCCTTCGGTTTTGAGAACCGAACTGCAATGAAATTTTCTGATTACGATTATTCATTTACTTTTACATTTTCTTTATGGGTAATGTATTAACCTGAGTTTAAAATGAAATTCAAGTGTTCTGGGAGCATATTTAGGGTTTGCACTATAAAATAGGCATTTTAGGCATTTTTTTAACCAAAACACAATAACACGGTTTTTCAATATACGCGGGTGCTCTTGGAACGTAATATAGATGTATATGTATATTTAAAAACATCACACAGAACACACCACATAATGAATTCTGGGAAGCTGGTATGCTAAAGTTAACACATTAGTTACACCAATGCTTGCATATCATAAAAGCCAGGCTTACTATAATATTTAATTATAGGAGAAACACTGAATGTGATATTTTACTATAATTTAAAATGACATGTTTGCAGAAATATGTCTTTAGAGTATCCTTACCTACAGGTGACATCTCGGGGACGCTGGCCGTGTAAGGACCCTCTAGAAACTTTGGCTCATTGTCGTTGATGTCCTGCACCTTGATGACGAACTCTGACTCAGGCTCCAGTGGCCGGTTGGTGTCGATGTCCACAGCCTGAGCTCTGAGAGTGTAATAAGGCTTCTCTTCCCTGTCCAGACTGCGTAAAGCATGGATGTCCCCAGTGGTCTGGTCAATGGTGAAGATGGTTCCGGCCCCTTCCCCTGACAGAGTATATTTCACTGCACTGTCTCCTTTATCCAGATCTGTGTGCAGCTGAGATAAAGATATATATATATATATTAGACATTACAGAATTTGTTTTGCAAAACTCAGGGAAATAAGGATACGCTCACATTACAAAGCTGATGTGGCACAACTCTTTTTTGCCTCATTGTGATGCAGATCTGATGTTTTCAGAGCTGTCTGAACTCACAAATCTGATATTTTCAAATCAGTCAATTCTAAAATGGGGTCAGAGAAATACCTGTTTCATGGATGACAGAGAATGGTCAAAACAGAATTTATATTTCTACTGTGCTTCAACATTACTTCACAATACTGTCTTTGCAGCATAGAAACAGCATATTGAAATATTGGCCAGTAAACACTGCAGAGGCTTTAAAGCATTTGACATTTTTATCTTCTCCCCAGATCCTGCTCAGCTGAGATCAGTTCGGAGCAAGTGATCTTTGAAGGTTTCTGCAGCTTTTGTTTGTTAGTTTGTTGATGTGGTCAAGACACATGTGAATCAAATCACATGATGCTATTGGTTAGGGTGAGTGCACGAGTCATTTCAGAGTGCAGCTTCACACTAGAAACGGAAATGGTTTGTTTACACACACACATGTGAAACATCAAGGCAAGAAAATCAGACCCAAGCAAAGAAAGACCTGCAAAGGCACTAACGATGCCAATGCAAGGAAAACCTTTGCGTTACGAACTGTTCTTTAAAGAATAATCCATTGAATTTGGTTTTTGGGAATCAAAAATGGTTCTTTGCATCATTCCAAAGAACCATTTCTGGCACCTCTATTTTTAAGAGTGTAGTTAAAAAGAAAACAAATTGCACAATACAGTAGCAAATAGTATGCTATCAATAACTGACTGTATTTGTACTCATGCCACTATGAATGTATGAACTAAATATTGCAAACAGAAGTAGTGGGATGGTTGCATTGAAACCTGGTTCTTCATTTTTCCTGATCCATAAAAACATTTGCTCAGTTGGCTGGATGGTGGGTTAACCTGACCTGATTCTGTCTACATTATTTCCTTTTGGCAGAAGAGTTTTCTTGCACCTGAGATGACACATTTTTTGCCCTTTTTGTTTGAAGCTTAGAGGCTAAACGTTCACCAGACTCATGTCACTCATGATACCACCTCCAGCACCATATTAAAAATACATTTCTGCTCACTCAAATCTCAGTATTTCAAGGCTCATCTTGTAAAACTCAAATCACATGGGTGAATTGGTGAGTTGATATCTGTTCTGGCGCTTGTTAAAAGCTGTTACTGTAGATAAAAGTGAGAAAGGATTTGTTGAAAATCCCTTCTCTATATTTAAATAGCTGTAGTGCATCAAGTGGCTTTTTAAAAATGGAAAAAAAACCTACTAATGTAATTTACATCAATTTTCAGACTGTATTGGCAATCTCTATAATTGTTTGTAACCAGTGGAATTTGCTTGCCTAAAATGGTATAGCATATTGAACAAGTAACACACATGTAAAAATGTCTCTTGTTTTTAACATTTTATTTTAATTCTGCTGTCTTATTTATATGTATATGCAAAGTGCCTAAAGACACAAGAGCCTAAATAAAGGAGTTCCAACCACACAGCATTCAATGTCACCAGTATACTGATCACCACCTGATCATCTGGAATCACCTGCTCCTGGTTCTTCACTGGTTCAGGACTTAAGTTTAGATGCTCTTTGTTCTGCTTGAATGATTCATACGTAGGTCACTTAACCAACAGAAACATTCCTCTGAAACTGGTCAGGATCAGGGAGTGGACTTAAATTCTTGAAAGTACTTTAGGAATCCTGGAGAACTGTTCCTCAATAATATCTTTAAAATACAAGATAGTGAAGCTCTTTGGAAGCAAAATATAAAGAAATGAGGGGTAGCTCAAGACTTTTGCATAGTACTGTGTGTGTGTGTGTGTATATATGTGTGTGTGTATATATATATATATATATACACATACACACACACACACACACACACACATATATACACACACATACATAATACAGGGAATTATCATATAAACTGTCTGCACTTTGTGTTTGAGCAATTTAAGACGGAGTTTTGAGAAAAAAGATGTTGCAAAGAGAAGAAACAGCACATTTGCTCATTAACCGCTGGTGGAGAAAGTTGAGTGATACTAATTAAAAATTCCATTAGGCTAACAATAGTAATCAATGACATAAAGGGATTCATTAATGGGGGAGTAGCACTAGAGTGCTCTTTCTAATGCGGCGCTTCATCCTTGGGGTCCTGTAGAGCACGGAGGGGAAAAGCACATCGGCAGACACAGACATATGCACCGAGGCTTTTCTTAACAAAGGGTTGCAGAAAAATGGCCCAGAAATGAAAGGAATGTATTAGGGAGAAGCAGCCTGCCCGGATGCTTTGTACACTTTTGTCGGGGAAACTTCTTCCGCAGTTCACATGCAGGCATAGACACAACAGAAGGCAGTGGGAGAATATCCGACAGGCGCTCGGAAGGAGAAGTAGGAAATAATCAAGTTATTATCATGCAAATATCATTCAATAGTGCACGGGAGCCGATGAAACAAAACTCATGACCTGAAAAGGGTAGCAGGGGAAAGGAGAGGAGAAAAACAGGAGCATTCAGGCTTAATCGTGACTCAACACTGAGAGCTAGACTGAATTATGTGTGCGTGCCTGTGTGTTTATCGGTGTGTTTATTTTACAAACACACACACAATTCCTATTCAAGCTCCAAGATAATAAGCACTCAAATTTACAGCTCAACTGCTTAGGAAATTGTTGTATAATTTGAATCAGATCAACTCAGATCAAACGGTTTGCCTGGGTGCATTGCGGGGAAGCCGAAAGGTGTTGGAGCATGCCCATCAAAAACCCCTCACCCCTCCCTCCCCGCTCACAATAGCAACAATTAGCAGGTGGCTCTGCTGCCATGACCAAGGCAGGGCCGTAATAAGAAACAGGAATAATAAGAGTCAGATTATCATTAGCTTTCGGTCATAGAGCGGCTGATCTGGCAGCTCAGCAGCCTTTTTAACTGGTGTATATCAGTCCACACAGGCTGTTCTAGCACTACAGCATCAAAAGAGCGATGGAAGGAACGAAAAACTTGCTGCATGTGCAGAGTGCTGCATCATCATCTATACACATAGATCATACAATAGTAAATGTACACAATAGTATTTACAGAAGGGCTCTAGAACTGCAGACTAAAGTCTACACTCCTCTCTTTCAGGAGAAGAGACTGTCATGAGTAATGAATAACTGAAATATGGACACATCTGTATTAATATATGTCCCTCTCACATCTGGTGGAGGGATAGATCTGGCAATGCTGTACATCATTTGAAAACTCTAGATACATTTACATTTATAGCATTTGGCCCATGCTTTTATCCAAAGTGACATTTTTGCGCATCACAAGTGCAGGCGAATGTAATGTTAAGGGTCCTGACTAAGGACTCTTACTGGTGTAATATGGTGAACTGCCCCAGTTAGGAATCAAACCTCACTCTTCTGCTTGGAAGGAAGCAATGTTATCCACTACATTCACCAACCACCCTTTGTACTAGTGCCACTAGAAACTCTGCAGTTCTAATAGTGTTGGTATTTTATGGCATTTAAAAAATACTGGGTTAAAAACATGATCAATGTAATGTTGAATATCAGAACGCACATTATAGGAATGTATATATTGCATAAGGCAAGCATTTTCTTAATAAAAACAACATAGAAGTCTTTGATTTCTAAAAAAATCACTGACAAATGACACATCAGATATGACTGGGGAGTCTTCTTTTCACTATGCTCTAAGGCTGAACATCATTGTAAAATGATCCAGGCTGTGAAAACATCTTCCCTCACTTTTTTATTCTCGTTCAGTGGTGCCCAAGCTGTGTGTCATTTTTTCAGAATCTCTCTTTCTATGAATGTATTTCCATGTTTGACATGCTTTATATTTGGTGCAGCCGGAAAGACTTTGTGTGCAAATGTTAGTGTGTGTTGCTCTTCATGTCTGCCCTCACACACTTCCTAACAGATGGAGTCAGTTTGTGGTGAATGCAGCACACTTTACCCACTCTCAGCATCCTATAACACACACACAAGACTCGAGGCTTCATCACTGGTGACAAGAATCCTGCAGCTGAACTGACACTCACAATGAATGCAACATTTTACCTGCAAGACTAAACCGAGCCTAAAGTCTGGAACTCCATAGTACACATCTTAAGCATAAAAACTGATGTGGCAAGTGAAAAGATCTTAAATCTAGCCCTTGTACTAATTTTATTCTTTTACTTTTTTATACTGTTAATTTTGTCTGTTTTGAATCATTCCATGTTCTCCTTGTCCTTTCAATATTTTTGGCTCTTTGTGACGTTCTGTCTTTTCCTGTTTTCTTGTCAATGTTGTTGTTCACATTCAGCCCGATATTCAGGGTTGAGTAACCCCAAGCTGTCCAACACGAAGTATTCCATTTCAGAATTGCTTGATAACAATTAGTTCAATCAACACGGAGTTGCTTTCACCACAAGTTAAGTGCACACAGGATATATAAAGCCCTGATTAGTGGCGCACAGATTACGCGATTCACCATGGAGACAGAGGGAATGAAAGCGCGTTCAGTGTTTTTCACATCAATTGAAATAGAAATTATAATGGCAGCATATGCCGATTGCAAACACATTTTCAATAAAAAAGTAATTCAGCCTCAGCTGCAAAAGACAAAAAATAGCTGAGTCAATGCATGTTAATTTAAGCATTTATCTAGGGCTTTCCACCCTTAAACACGTAATATAATATATAATATAATATGTGTGTTGTGCGCAGGTGTAACCCAACATATATGAAATGATATATAAAAATATACTCCCAACAGGTAAGGTGTTTCACAAAGGGTAGCAGTTTTTTTAACTGTTATAAAAACAGTACAATTTTTTATAAAAGTTATAAAAATGATGAAAATGGAGATATGACGATGTTCTGAAGATATAAAAAGACCATGTACATGTTATGTAAGATAAATATCATATACAAATATGATCAACTGAGTGCGGCACGGTGGTTAGCGCTCTTGCCACACAGCAAGAATGTCCTGGGTTTGACTCCCGGGTTGGACGCAGGGTATTTCTGTGTGATGTTTGCCTGTTGTTCCCATGACTGCGTGGGTTTCCTCCGGTCTCCTCCCATGACCAAAAACATGCGTGTTTTGATTGGTCAGTTTAGCACACTAGGTGTGAGTGTGAATGGTTGTCTGTTTCTGTATGTGGCCCTGTGACATTCTACCGACTGTCCAATGCAGCTGGGATAGGCTCCAGCACCACACCTTGCTCAGAGTGCCTCAGAGGTGCCTAGCAGTCTTGAGAATCGAACCCACGACTTTCTGATTACAGGGCGATCCGTGCGGTCAGGTTATACATGCATCCGCAGATTCAGTCTAACGCAGATTTTTGTGAGTATTACCAAACTGTATTACCATCACCAGTCCAGCGAGGGCAGTAATACGCTGAAAAGTTGTCAACTACCATAAAAAGAAGAAGTCTGCTGCAGCATATAGCATGACTGCTTGTCCTCATATTTTAGTCTTTTAACCACTAATGCTAACTTTTTTATGTAATTAAGTAAAATAAAATTGAATGTAATAATGATTCTGATTATTTGTTTTCCTTTATATTTTCTTTAAAATGTAAAGGTAAATGAAATGAAAGTGTTCTGGGAGCAAATTTGGGGGCGTATTTAGGGTTTACACCATAAAAATAGGCATGTTTATGTGTTGTTGTTTTTTTTATCGAAACACAACAACGTGATTTTTCACTATACTCGGGTGCTCTTGGATTACTGTAATATCAAACATGATATTTGACATTTAAAGATTTAGAGGAATGTTTCACATGTTTATTGATTATGGTTGTCAATCCAGTAGTCAAAGACAACAGTGCAATTATTTAACATGCAATATTGATAGCCATATGCCAAAATGCAAAATGTAATCAGTTAACTGGAGGAGAATATTCACCATATCTGACAGGAGAAACATGAACCTTCTAAACCAGTGCTGGAGCCATTTCACCTTCTCTATCTATCACAGTTTGCATTAATAATAAGATGAAAGGTAAGGGAAGCAAGATCAATGAACAGATCTACTCTTAGCCATAATGATATCCACCTTACGCTCAGTTTCCAAGCTGGAAAAGGCCACTAAGTGATACTGATTGAAGCATTAGCAGTTCTGTAATATGTTCCAGGAGGATTTCAGGATTTCATCCTGTTATTAAAGTAAATCAGTCTTAGAATGTGGGGAAAAATGGTATTATATTGGCAGTCAGGATAAATGACATTGTTATCTTTTTTTCATACATATATTTTTTTAGATACTCTTTTCAATGTTGCTTGCACGCTCCATCATCAACATATATTACCATTGCAAATGTCTTCGGTTCCCTAAACGTATTATAATGGGTCACTGGATTATTGGCAAGTCAGATGCATAATTGAAGGCAAAGTAATCCTTACAAATGACTCCACATCTGCAGCCCGAGAATTAGCTTGGCAACAGGTTTAAATGAGCAGTGGAAATATTACTCTGTGAGGCCTCTTGCTTTGCACATCTATGACTTTAAATGCAATGTTCCTTTCCACAGTTTACACTGCAAGTCTCAGCTGTGGCAGTTGTACAGTTGTAAGAATTATACCATAGTGACAGTAATAATCTAATTAAGCGTGAAATGTGAATTTTTCCCATTATGCTTCATTATGGAATTGATCCGTCATATGGAACCACTTTTTTTTTTTTTTAGGTAGAGTGTGTAATGCGATCATATGTGTTCTGGTTTTGTTAGATGGCATGTATAAGGAGCCCTCCAGTAAAAGAACTTTAAGAAACAAGACATGAAAGAAGAGTATTTTGAACAAGTCAGTGTAATTAACACTAGGACTCCATGAACTCCCGATATTTTGCATGTGATTTGAATATGTTTTCTTTCCAACATTTCAAACAATATATTCCAACTAGTTGACATTACATAACAATGTTTAAGCGTTTGGTTTAAAGAATGGCTTTCTTTTTTTCCAAGCAAACATGGGAAGGAGAGTTACTAATGAACAAGACATGAAAGCAGAGTATTTTGACAGTGTATTTAACATGTAGAATGCACTATCAGATATACAAACTGGGGATCCAGAGCTGCTTCCTATTACATTTCCCAATATTTTTGACTGTGGTGTGAATACATTTTCTTTCCAATAATTCAAAAGCTGATTCTATTAAATCTGGTTGACATTAAATAGCAATGTTTAAGCCTTTGCTTTAAAAAATAATGCTTAATTTTTACCTAGAAAACTTGGAAAACTTGATAAAGCTGCTTTGTGCTTTTGCTCTTTGAGCATGCAACTAAACTCCCTAGTAGTAGGGCTTTCACCCCTACTGAACATACTAAGCTTTTCCTTGTTCAAATATTTAAATGAGGATGCCCATGATTGTATCCATTACCATTTGTGCAGCTCTAATTCCTCAGAACAAACCTCAAGTAACCTATAGAGATCTGCAGAGATTACTATTAATTAAAGTGCCAGGATGAGACTTTCTTGCTATTAAACATTTTGCTACTTTTCTTCACATCTTTGCTTCTATTGCCTTATTAACCACCACAGAATGACACACAGTCACACAAAAAGGGCAAAATGGCACAAAAAGGCACAACAACCACCAACATTTTGTTAATATTGTATAAACTTGCTGTTATTCTGTTATTATGTTATTTGCATTTCCGTGCAATGATTCCCTCAGCAAATATTTAAACATGCTGGGTAATCCAAGCCATATGGTAGGGTTCTTACAAGCGCTACAGCATGACATCCCATTCCCTAGCCCTGCTGTTGTAATTACAATGGTTTTATCAAGTGCCGTTATATAGGCAGGAGGATAACCGCATGGAAAGAGGCACCCAGTTAGAGAAATGCAAATCCATTAGTGCTGAAGAAATGCCTCATTGACTTGTTTGTGTCGATTTAGAGCTGGCTTCAGCGGTAATGGCGCTTGCACTCCTAGTGTTAGGTCAGGCTTCTTATTACTATCCTTATCTAAGGGTCATTGCGCATAGCAAACACAGTACTCATAAAAACACGATGAGACAAAAGCTCAAACTGGCAGCCAGCGTTGCCAGGGAAAGCTTGCAGTTGGTCATGGCAGTCAGAGTCTCAATGCTTTAGACATGCTTCATAAGCACAAAGAGTGGATAATTGCAGTGTGCTTTGCAGGGTCTATGGGCATGGTAACCTTGATTACTGTATAGGTCAGTGAAGAGATTCTCACTGTGATCATTTGAGGCCAATTAGCATGAAGTGGAGGCTACGATTGTATGATGCAAGTTAATGGCTTCGCTGGCTTGTGGGCCATGTGATTATGTAGTGTGTCGCTTACCTTTGGCTTCTGGTTTAAGCAACACATAAGCAAGGACATATTGGCTCATTTTCAGTACTAACACTTTATACTTAAGAAAGATGGGGATTTTAAAGGCAGCTACATAAAATATCAGCAGTCATATGTCCCAGTGAGTCTTCACATTAAAATCTAGACGCACCTCACTCTTACTCACTTTGGATGTATTTGTGCCTGTGGTCATATATAATTTAATTTCAGATTATTTGATTGTATTAAAGTAAATCTCTTTTCTACAGCGGTCTACAGAATTACAAACAGGTCTCCACACGACAGCATTAAGTGATAACACATCATCAGCAAAGAAAACAAAGGAAAAACAAACAAATGAGCAAAACAAAATGCTGAATTTGCAGAACCAAATTCAAATGAAGGGCAAAGCTCATTTACATAGTAACAGCTGTAATGTCATCTTTCTGTTATAGCCAATGTTTTTTAAAGAGAGACTCATAGATCACATCCTATGTAACCTTAATTTACGATTTAGTCACCCGACATTAGCATAGTGACCTAAACGTGAAAGGAAAATATGAAAAGTTTATTTTGCCACTAGAAAGTCTAGCTTGGTACATCAAACAGTTTCATACTGCTAATAAATGTTGAAGCCTCATTGAAACCTCTTAACTCTTTTGCTCACTTTCTGGCAACATAGTAGTTAATGTATTAGTTGTTCTATTGTGAACGGTCCCTTATGGAGTGGAATCACTTGATGTTGATGTCTTGCCACTCAGATGTTTGAAATTCTTGCTGGTTTCTGCAAATGTGACATTTGTTAATGTTGCTGTTTTCAGATCTTGATTGCTTGGCAGTTGCTGCAGTTATGAATCTGTTGGCCAGTGCACTTTTACCTCACTTGATCTCTGTCTGGAAGGTGCTGTGCTGAGAGAACTTAGGCTAATGGCAGGCAGTTTGCGTGTACTTAAATTACAGAGCCTTAGAGAGCAATGAGTCTGGGAGAGGGAATGGAGAGAGAGATGTCATCTATGAGAGCCAGAGAGAGGAAGAGAAGGCACGTCCAGCAGGCCATGCTCACGTACGCAGGCTGTTACGGCAAGGATGACTGCCCTTTCCAACAAAAATGACTTATTGACTTGTATTCAAATGAGTGACCTTTCTAATATGAGCTATTTTTATGCATAAAGCAAAGATGAGACAGACAGTCTCAGGAACATTAACAGAGTGAGAAAGAGAGAGTATTCACCAGAGTATATTGTGGCACCCATAGCATTTAGAGCAGTAGATGCATATCTATTTTCCAATAATATAATTTTATATCATATATCATAGATGCTATTTGGTTTTATTTTGTAGGCTCGGGAGAGTTATATATCTCAGTGGATTGTGCATTATTGGATTGTGTCCATAAATAGCCATTGCTAATGCCTCAGACAATGCAATACATCTCTCTGGGCATCGTTCTTTTAGTTGTTTAGGGCTTTGTTAGGGACATCAAGCTTCTTCAGTGTACTTAGGCACCAAGGAACAAAATGAGGTGGGACTGCACACACACACACACACACACACACGCACGCACACAAACACAAATATATATATAT
>JBBPDE010000107.1:33795959-33806886 GCA_037974605.1 Nannopetersius ansorgii
CCCCCTCCCCCCCCCCCCCCCCCCCCCCCCCCCCCCCCCCCCCCTCCCCTCCCCCCCCCCCCCCCCCCCCCCCCCCCTCCACACCTTCGGCAGAATTCAAATGAGCCATTTTAATGTAGCTTCATTCCAAGATTACAATGAGATTAATCTAAATGTAAAAAATTAATCTATGCCCACCTCTAATATATATATAATTAAAACAGAACTGAGACTAATAAGGACAGATAAAGCTAAACAGAACAGAAAAATACAGGAGCAAAACACAGAATCCAGAATAAACATCGAGCAAGAATCAAACTGAGAAACACTGAGGCAAAAAAAAACAGAGAGCCGACGAACACAGACTCAGGATTTGGGTCCTTCAAGATCCTCTGAGGAAATAAACCAAAACAGAATTATAATTATTAAAGTGTTGGTCAGCTGTGTACTGTCTAGTTCTGTCAGGCGTAATGATGGGTACGACTGTGATTTTTCTGATCCCTATATTTAAACGGATCCTGCTCACTGATACCGGTTTGTATCGATACTCTTATTGATCCCACGCTCCATAATTTGGTGCAGAAAATAAAGACTTCTGATCCAGTCCTATCTGAAATTCTGAAATTCACCAGATTTCCGAACTGGATCCCCCCAGTATGCCGATCCCAGCGCGCCGATACTGCATGGTGGGACGTGTCCCTCTGTGAGTGTGTTCACTCGTCCACGCTAACTCCGCACTGCTTGTGTCCTTCTGGCCCCGAACAGAAACTCCTATGTGAGGTTACGTCACCTGTGCACAAACACCTGGATCCAGAGCACCAACGTCCCGATTGATATCGACGAGGAGAGACCCATCCGCCTGATGGTGAGAACCTTCCTCATTAAAGCTGATCAATAAAACCACAGGCTTTAGTTTCACTCTCAGAAAAATCATTAGCTCTAGTCATTCATTCAGTCCGTCCATCCAGCGAAGCCACTCTCAACATCGAATACAGCCATGGATAAAAAACAAGAGACCTCTTTTCCTTTGTATCTGTTGCAGCAGTGTGTGTGTGTGTGTGTGTGAAATGCACAGGTTGTGTGTGTGTAAAAATAAGAACTCCATATGAGTTTATATGAATGTGCATAAATGCATTATCTGTGGCTCTGAATGTGTCTCAGCCAATCAGGTTTTGGAACACAACCTCCCAGTCTGACCAGGCTTAAATGAAGTAAAGTGAATAAGGACTCTAGGGGGCGCTATTACCTGTAACACGTTACAGCGCATTCAGCACAGATAACTGTGTGAACATGCAATTCGGGTTCAGCTCATCCTGCACTATTCTTATTTTCCTTACTACCTGTCGGGGCTGGTGCGGATTATAGGTCCACAAAACTTCAAAATGATCCACTTGTAGTTATTTAACAAGTAAAACAAAACTGAAACTGTAATTTGAGTCAAATGCTTGCATATTAGTCCTAATTATTCTTAAATGTTAGTAAATGCAGTAAATGCTTTTTTTGTTTTAGGTATAAAGTAAGTGTGTATCAATCACTGATAGACAAAATCTGGTGCATTTATTCTTTCAAACACTCAGAAATGAATATATTCCAAATGAGCTCCAGTGTTGATTCGTTTGTATTTTTTTTTTTTAAGTGTAAACCTGGCAGGTTCTGTGTCTCTTTCTCCCCTCCAGTTGGGGACGTGTCCCACTAAAGAGGATAAGGAGGCCTTCGCCATCGTCTCTGTTCCCGTCATGGAGATTCGGGATCTGGACTTCGCTAACGACGCCAGCCTGATGTTGAGCACAGTGGTGGACAAGTTCAACGCAGGATTCATCAGTCAGAATGATCGGAGGTGAGGAGCGCCCAGAGAAAACACACTGAGGGACAGTTCTGATTATTTAATAAACTTACAGTCCATACACACACACACACACACACACACATATATATATATATATACTCTTTTATTTTACTTTTTATTTTACTTTTTAATATTGACACCACAGCCTCTTATTGTCTAACTGTTGTTGCTGAACATCCCAGTGTCTACAGTAAAGCCAGCTCTGAGGTTTATCCTGATACACAAATCTTATAATAATAATAATAATAATAAGAAGAAGAAGAAGAAGAAGAAGAAGAAAAAGAAGAAGTTTATTTTATATAGCTCCTTCCAGAGGGTCTTCACCTCCCGGAGACTCTGATGGACCTCCATAAATGTTCAGTAGGACTCTAGTCAGGACGTCAGACACATAGCTCCTTCACTTTCTTCAGAAACCAGTTCTGAGTTCTTTAATTACATTTTTTAACCGTCACGCATGAACCCAACACACCACTCACAGGAGAACCTCAGTGGTGACACTAGCAGTTGGGATGTTTGGGCTCATCATCTTGGTGGTACTTCCATCTGCTCCTCTTTCGTGCCTGATGAGATGAAGCTCTTGGTACGTCACTCTGTTCACGTCTCTTTCTGATGGTGGGTGGAACTTTCTGCTGAGGACCATTTCCGGATCATGATGCTCCCACAATTGTACTTCACTATGGGAATGGAGATCAAGAAGCTCCGATTGGTCCAAAAACTTGTGTGCAGATTTTGGACTCTTCTCTGAGCTTCTTCTCCAGTGGAGGAATTGAACATGAAGGAAAAGAGGTGTTGGAAGTCCAGGTTGTTGCTTCTTGTTCTATGTGTATCTGCTGCCCCTTCTGCAACACTGAACAATTTCTTCACCACATTTTAGACCTGAGTTTATACTGCATGGTTTGTTTTATTCTATTAAACTAAGGTTAAGAGTACAAAGTTAAGAGTGTACTGTCTGTGTCCATTGTAGTGAATGTATGAACTGTAGGTTCATTAACCCTGAGCCTCCGTGCTGGAGATGCAATAAATGGTAAATCGTTATCAGAAAGCAAAACCTCTCCTTATATGGAAGTTCCCCCAGTTTATGCTGATTCTCGAGGTGTCAGACGTCATGATAAGCTTTGATTGGTGTGCCTATCTCACACAGTTATTCTAATTTAAAACGTAACTGCTACTGGGGTTTTAGATTGTTTTTATTTGTTCTGAGGGTAAAATAATGAACAGTGTCTGAATGCGAGTAACAAGTTCTTTAAATAAGCCGTCCGTGTCTGAGAGTGGCTGGAGATCCTGTGCTGAGGTGTACTCCGTGTCTGCTGTCTCTGTGCAGGTTTGCCATTAAGCTGCTGGAGGACCTGGTGTTCTTCGTGGTGGACCAGGTGAACAGTGGCCAGCCTGTGCTGGATGTGGTGAACAGCAAACCCAACCGAGAGCGGCAGAAGCTCATGCGGGAGCAGAACATCCTCAAACAGGTTTTTCATTTCGAGATCTGAACCACAGAAGCCCCTTGGCCTGTCTGAACAAAACCTTGTATCTCCATTTGTGCTGGTTTCCATTCTTAAAGTCCAGCTGCCTTTAAGGCCATTACACATTCAGAATGAAGGGACCAATAAATACGACCCAAAGGGGCTTAGAGAACCACCAAGTTACATTAGGTTTGTTTAGAGGGTCACAACATTGGCCCATCTCCTACTTTTTTTGGAGGTTTGCGGATTTGTTCCCACAGTAAAGCAAGTCGTAACTTAACAACAGGAGCTCAGGCGAACCAACCAATTAGACGGTGTCTTTAAAACGAACTGAATACAGGGTTGCCATGGCAGCCTCATTAACATGCAGTTTAACTTTCATGAACACGATTTTCAAGTGTGATAAACATATTATATCATCGTATTGTTGCATTACTACTGTATTATTATTATAAATTATTATATACAATTTACTGTCATCAATTACTTTATTTGAAATTGATATTTTAATTACTAACAGGTATTTGGGATCATAAAAGCTCCGTTTAAAGAAAAAGGAAGCGAACCTCCTCTGCTGAGGCTGGAGGAGCTGTGCGATCAGAAGAACGCTCCCTATCAGTACATGCTCCGGCTGTGCTACAGGATCCTCCGCCACTCTCAGGAGGACTACCGCAAGAACCAGGTACCCCCACACACCAGCACTTATATAGGGGTTCCTGACTGGTTCTTCAACGTACTGCTCTACGAGGAACCATCAAAAAGTTTTAAAAAAATAAAGATTATCAAACGGATTCTTACCTTTTACACATTTGGACAAATTATTATTTACAGAACCATCCAGTGAAATGTTCTCCAGGGAACCAAAAGTGGCTTTCCAGTGACTTCCTTTTTGCCATGTTTATTTTTAGGAAGCTTTAAATGTAGACTTTTTGCAACAGACAGGAACAGACATGAGCTAAATTGGAATTCTGTGCGTTCAGTGGGTGTGTGTTGAGTGGGTGTGTGTTCAGTGGGTGTGTTCAGTGAGTGTGTGTTCAGTGGGTGTGTGTTCAGTGGGTGTGCGTTCAGAGAGTGTGTTTGGTGTGAAATGGTTGGTTGTACAACTTCTGATTTTTTTCCAGTGGAGGTAAATGGAACCAGACGTCTCCGACACAAATCCAGCCGTTTTATTCTCTATCGCCCCCCAGTGGAGCTCCACGTGTCTCTGAGTGTTTATATGGATGTCGATGATGTAAAATAGTGAATGGGTTTAGTTTTAGGACACAGATTTTTTTTTTGTTTTAAAACAACATCTCAAGGATCTGCCGGCGCCACCACAGTCATTTAATGACATAACTTCCTGTGAGGGCACTTTCCAGAAGTCTGCTTTCATTCATCTCCCCACCAAACTTGAAACACTGAATTATGGGCAAATTTGGAAACTCTAATAGATTTAACCCTTTAAAGCCTAACAGCTGCCTGAGAATAATGAACGTTAAGACTAACAAGTGAATAATGAACGTGGGGTTTAAAGGCTTTCTTTCCTCTTTCTTTCTGCCTGAATCAGGAGTACATAGCCAAGCAGTTTGGTGTGATGCAGTCCCAGATCGGTTATGACATTCTGGCCGAGGACACGATCACAGCTCTGCTGCACAACAACCGCAAACTCCTGGAGAAGCACATCACCAAAACCGAGGTGGAGACATTCGTCAGCCTGGTGCGCAGAAACCGGGAGCCCAGGTCCGTAACCCTGTAGTGCTGATCCTCTCTCTGGAACTTACTCTGAGAGGCCCACAGTAAGGGGTGGGCGATACAAATTGCTGTGTCACAAGACTTTGACATTAATTTTCACAATACATGATTCAACACTTTTTTTCTGATGAGTTGGAATCGGCAAAATAGTACGAGCAATGCCAGGTCAAAAACTGAATGTAAACGTTACACACACTGAACAACATTAACATGCTTTATTACACACTGCATCTCCCTCTGCCCCCCTCTCTCTTGAAACTTTTGCACAGTACTGTATCACGACAGTTAATATCATGCTCTGGCTGTATTTATGGCTGTTTTCTGAAGGTTTCTGGACTACCTGTCGGATCTGTGTGTGTCCAATAACGTGGCCATTCCAGTGACGCAGGAGCTGATCTGTAAGTGCATGCTGGATCCCAAAAACCAGGATATTCTCATCAAGACTGAGTGAGTGTCAATAAACCTACAGGAATGGTTTTACATTCATATATCACTTCATCATCAATGTCACCCTCTTCACCATCATTACCGTCATAATCATCACCATCATTACCATGATTATCATCATCATTAATGTCATAATAATCACCACCATCACCATTATTACCGTCATCATCACCATTATTACCGTCCTCACCACCATTATTACCGTCATCACCACCAACATCACCATCATTACCATCATAATAATCACCACCATCACCACTATTACCGTCATCATCACCATTATTACCGTCATCACCATCATCATCACCATTATTACCGTCATCATCACCATTCTTACCATCATCACCATTATTACCATCATCATCACCATTCTTACCATCATCACCATTATTACCATCATCTTCAAAAGCATCACAATCACCATCATTACCATCATAATCATCATCACCACCAACATCACCATTATTACCGTCATAATAATCACCACCATCACCATTATTACCATCATCACCACCACCATTATTACCACCATCATCACCAACATCATCATTTTCTTCACAATCATCACAATCACCATCATTACCATCATAATCATCACCACCACCAACACCACCATTATTACCATCATCTCCACCATCACCACCAACATCATCATCACAGTCATCACCACGACAATCACGACTAATAACCCACCATTATTACCAACATTCCCTGCAGATGTAGACTTTGCTTAGAAATGTGCTTATAAGGGTCTACAAAATGTGATTTAACTAATGTTCAGAGTGTGTGTGTGTGTGTGTGTGTGTGTGTGTGTGTGTGTGTGTCTGTGTGTGTGTGGCCGTTTGGACATTATTGGATGCCAAAAGTGAATTTAAAATCCAAGGAAGTCAAAGCTGTTTTAATAAAGTAAAGTGGCTGCATGAATTCTCTGCTGGAACTTGACTGACAAGATAATGTCACTCAAAATTTATGGCCATAATATACGTGTGAGTGACATTGCCTCATACCTGGGGTCTAGTCCCTCTGTCTTAAACCCTCGCTTAGATGAAATTTATGCAGGAACTTCTTTATAGTTCATGTTTTCATTTTGAGCAGCTTATCCTGAAATCTAGTGTCATTTTTATTCAAATCTGGGCCATGTTTGTAGCCAATGTAGAATACTCAGTTTAAATGTACTTATATATGATCACACACATCACTGGCACAAGGAAAAATACTGTGTTGGTCTTGGAATAGTCTTTGGCCATAATGTCGTAATAGTCATTATACTTTAATAGCAATTTAACCAAAATCTGGTTAGTTCAAACTAAATAGTTAAAAATATTATTACTTAATAGAGAATAAGATTTGCAATGTAGTCCAGGACGTTACAGAGAAATACTTGTGTAACAGGATGTATTTTATTATAGCGCTTTTTAAATTAAAACACATCGATTTTGTCATTAAGTTCTACGCCCAACAACAAACCTCTTAATTGATTTAAAGTTACTGTTTTTTTTTTCTTTTTGTACTTACTGATGTATCATTATCAGTATAAGTATTGAAGAGAAACAAGATCCTCTGTTGCAGGATGGCGTGGGCAGCTGCAGGGAAGTCTGAGAAATAAAAATGACTTTGTGGTCATTCATGTTTTTGACTGAGACTGAGTTTTATAGACACTGATGCTTTCTGGAAATGTGTTTGCCGATTGTATTTATAGTGTGTCTCTACACTCGATTCAGTCTTTGCTTACCTAAGCTCAACAGAGCAAAACCCCGCTCTCTTTCTCTTTCTCTCTCTCTCTCATCCTCTCCAGCACACTTATAGCTTGAGTACTGGCATCAGATAAAACAGCGTGGAAAATGAATGCAAAATCTAGAACAAACTTTGTCATTGTTTACCTTGGCATGACTAAAAATTGGATGCCCTGCAGCCAAGACCAAATGAGGAAGAGAGAGAGGGGAAGGCAGGAGATGGAGAGAGGAATATGCCTTGCATGAAGACAGGAAGGCAATGGAAGATTAAATGAAAAGAAAATAAAGTAGACTAATAGCAAGTGTGGACTGGACCCAGATAAATAAATAATCACGCTTGGGACTCATGAATAAAAGATGTTTTCGGAGGGGGTGTGAATAGTTGCTGATACTGGCTGCAGCACTGCAGGGACACTACTCTCTCAGTGGAGCAGCCCATGCAGAGCTTCGCACAGTCAGTTCACAGTAGATGTGTGCCCTCCCGCCTGTGACAACATCAGGGCAGAGGCTTTCCCACCCAAAAGAGTGCTGTAGGGCTTTTCACTGACATAACGACATAAAACAACATACCACACATTTCTTGCCCTGCTTCCTTAAATGTGCATAAATATATATGTATATATTTCTGCCTGAATTAGCCTGATGCTCATCTATCGGTGGCCAGTGACACTGATGATCATTCTCTCCACATGTAAAATTGGGCATGGCAGGGCATCTTGGTGGAGGCTTAGATCCATTGGCTTTCTCCTGCTGTTGCCTTCGTAGGCCAGTCAATAAAACACCGCAGTACTAACACTGTTGGATCAGGAGCTTTGTGTACAGTGGTTTTATTGAGAACAAATAGATCCCCCAGAGAGAATCAAACATTTCAGGTCATCTTTTCCCAAACAAAGCCTTTTTATTGAGCGGTACGCCATCTGGAACAGCTGCATAAGGCTGTTTGCTTGTACCTACTACCCTGTTACTAGCAGCTCATAATGGCCAGGCCCCTGGGCTCCAGGACTGGGTAGCAAGCTGGAGAAAGCGGGCCAGGAAACCCACATGGATGTAGAGCTTAATACCCCAGAGAGGCCTGCGGTAGAGTGGATTAAACAGCAATCATGTCTCTCGCTGCTTGGGCTGTTTAATCTCCAAACTGTCCTAAGGACTCTATTCTGTTCCCACTGTGACTGTGACAAGTTTTTCTTTTTTCTTCTTTTTTTCTCCTGTATTCTTATCTCGCCACCAAACCCTGGTGTAAAATGAGCAGCAGCTAGAATTGTGTCATTTAAGATTTGGGTTAATTCAATGACTGTCTTCGGCATCTTTATCATGGGCTTCAGTTCTTGCGAGCAGCATCTATTTATTTATTTATTTACTTATTTACTCTTTCATCTTCCTTCCCTCAGTGCCTGGCCTACTGAACGACAGTCAAACTCGTAAGTGAACGAACGTGAACTCTCCTTTACCCCTGAAGACACAGCGGTGCTAGCATACACACAGAAATGGCCAGAGGCAAAGAAGTGGGGAGATAGGGGAAGGCTCTGAGTCAGCAAAGCCCTATGGGAACTCGTCTGGCTTCGCTGCCAAAAAAACCCAAGCTCTTATGATGCAACCGACAAAGCATGAATGAAACCATGTGATTATGAGACAGGATTATTTGACAGCTCTAAAAGTGCTCCTAGCATCTGAATTATGTATTTTATCTCTTGCATGTCATACGTCAGTGTTCTTGAGACTCGACCACTTTGAGGCCCACGCTGGCAGGAGACATTGTAACATCTGTACCCCTTTCCCTCTTGTATGGCTCTGAAAGTGAGCAGGGGAGTGTGTGTGAGGCTCAGAGCTCCTGCGGCTAAGGGTTCTGATCTCAGGGTCCAGTCTGTGGTCACGCAACAGAAACAAGCTGAGTGAATGAGCGCAGAGAAGAAATGAGAAGAGAGGGAGGCAGGGAGAGCTGTCAGAGCTTGACTCCTCTTAGAGAGAGAAAAGAACACTCTTTCACAGTATAGTCTGGATCTAGCTTATCTAGACTCTTCCACACCAGAGGCACTAAATTATTATTATCTTTTTGTTTGGCCTTAGTAGACTGTCTTTAAGATTTAATCAACACCTGTATTCAGAATCATAATCATACGACTTTATTCATCCCCAAGGAAATTGCTTATGTTACAACTGCACAGACACACAGAGACCATCTAGAATATAACGTCTAAATAGACCTCTGCCTTTTTCTGCTTTTTTGTGGCAATAAATATATTTTCACAAATATGTTTTCACGCAAGGGCAGGCTGCAGCAGACCTGGAAGCACTTTGTTTGAATTCCACACCAGGGTTGATTTCTCCGCGGTGCCCTCCAAGAGAGCTTTCCAACGAGCCCTCATTTGTATTTTTAGCCCAAGTACAGCTAAAGTAGTGTAGAGCCGAGTAGTAGGGGTTTAATCCCCAAAAACCATTCACCTTGGCACGGTGTCCCAATACTTTTGTCTCACGACCTTCCGAGTTGCATATCTCAGCGAGAAATTGAAATTAAAAGAGGCGAATACAGGTTTACTATCACATTTTCTTTAAGGGTAATGCATTAAAGTTAAAAATTACATTAAAAGTGTTCTGGCAGCATATTTGGGGGCATATTTAGGGTTTAAACTATAAAAATAGGCATTTTAGGCTTTCATTTTTATTTATAATTTTTTATTTTTTTTTTTTTTACCACTTTTTCACTATACGCAGGTACTCTTGAAATGTAAGCCCCATGAAAAGCATCCCACCCTTACTTTTGTGCAGTCTCAAATAATTTTTCCTTTTCCATCAAAATCTATTGATACACTTAACAGTAGATCTCCTTTAGATACTTATCAACAATGCAGAAGAAAAAAGTTTAAATTAATTATAGATAACAATAATAACACTGGAGAGTGGGTGGCCTAGTGGGTGGGGGTCATGGGGTTGAATTATTCCTTCAGCAAACCAGTGTTACGTTCCTGAATAAGTCCCAAAATCCCAATTTGCTCCAGTGAGACTGCGGCCGGTAGTTAGGGAATGGAAGTCTCTATGGTTAAAACATAAGTTTATAAAACTATATTTTATTACTAGTGCCATTAATTCATCAAAACATCTACAAAAACTAATCTGGAACCTTGTTTGGTCAGAATGCTCACCAAATTGATTAAAGAAACTATTTGTATATTGCAACCCTTCTGTGATACCAGTATTGCAAAGCCCAAGAACAGATTTTTCAAAATAAAAAGGATGCATTACTTCAGTTAATTAAGAATCTGAATCCTTATTTTTCTTTACTATATGTGCACTGTGCATTAGTACCTTCTCCATTGTTCTCTCTGACAACCTCTCCTCCTGCTTGTTGTGAAGAACTTTGATTTGATCCTGACCACAGAGAGCAAAGACTATACATTCATCTAACTGAAAGCTGAATAACCCACACATGCCTACAGACCCTTATAAAAACGAATACAATAAAACTAGACCTAAATAACAAAAAGCATGGGTGCAAATGGGCAAGTTTTATGGGGGAAACCTGTTTTTTTTATCTACTAGTTTGCTCTGAAAAACCTTTCCTGAAATGCTTGTTTTTGGAATATCTTAAAATGACTTTCTTTTTCACACATTTTATGATAAACCAATAAATGCTTTAGATTGTCACGGCCTGGACTGGTGTGTGCCGTGTTCTTGGTTTTGTTTTTCTGTTCATGTGTTCTAGTCCTTGTCCCGTTCTCTATAGATGCCAGCGTTCATGC
>JBBPDE010000107.1:33831806-33845243 GCA_037974605.1 Nannopetersius ansorgii
AGAGAGGGAGGGAGAGAGAGAGAGATTTCTAATGCGTGTTTTTATGAGCTGGATAGATTTATTATTTAGCAATGAGGAATATAGAACATAGATGTGTGTGGTTTGGGATAGACCCAGCATCATCATAAAATTTGACAACTTTTGGTGTGATTTGTTTGAGAACACTAGAAACACCAGCCTGCTTATGAGGTTATATTCAGTGTTGTCACAGTTTTGTAGTACGCTCACAGTGAAAAAGTATTTTCGTTTAGCAGGAAAAAAAAATCAGTTCATTCCTCCTGCCTGTTCCCTGCTGCTTTTACTGTCGCTGTATTTCAGACACTTTATTAGGCGACTAGTCCATGCATCGCCTACCTCTGCCACCGCCATGACTGAGGGATAATGACATGCACAGTGGAACCCGCTGCAACATTTCCACATCCAGTTGTCTGCGGGACGACATATAGATTAGACTCATGCATGTTGCATGTCCCCAAGAAATGTGCTGGCGATAAGAAATCCATCTATCTGGGCCATGTGAGACATCAGAGAGGTGATAGTTCTTATTTCCACACTCCATTCCCGTATGCTACCTTCTCTCCCCTAGCTCCCCTCTCTGGCTCTCTCCTGCACCGCAGTATGACACCACATTGTGCTTCTTCAGTAAAATCACTGCGATGGCAGGAGTTCTACTTCTTAACACACTGGCGGAACCTCATTCCACCCAAGGAGAAATATGGAAGTTCCTGCCCCAGGTATATTTGCACAAGATGCAATTACAAGCACCATTGCCTCAAAAAAAGGGAAACAAGAAAGAAAGACAGAGACAGAAAGAAAGAAAGAAAGAAAGAAAGAAAGAAAGAAAGAAAGAATGAAAGAAAGAAAGAAAAAGAAAGAAAGAAAGAAAGAAAGAAAGACAATCAAACAGACATAAAAGAAAAAAATGAAGGAAGGACATAGACAGACTGAAAGACAGATAGACTGAAAGAAAGAATGAGCAAAGAGAAGAAAAACCACAACGAAAGAAAGAAAGAAAAAATGAAAGAACAAACAAATGACAGAAAGAAAGAAAGAAAGAAAGACAGAAACAGAAGGCGCAGAGTTGCAGAGGAAGAATGCCTAGACTCCAGCTTTGATGAGTAATACAGAATGCAGCAAATGGACTTTAATCTGTGAACGTGCAGAATTTCTAATCACTGCTAGTTTTCTCGATGCAGAGGTGATAAGTGATGTCACAGCCTGGTGTGATTTATAATATTCTCATCCACTGAGACTGCTTACAACAGCACTTCTGTAGCAAAATGTCACACCCACCAGTTTACTTTTTTTCTCCTAGAAACTAGGACAAGCTTTTGTTGACCCTGTTTGGGGCAAAGCAAATTGAAGATGCAGGCAACATCTGTTGTAAATCCGACCAAAATTGATCTCTCTCTCTCTCTCTCTCTCTCTCTCTCTCTCTCTCTCTCTCTCTCTCTCTCTCTCTCTCTCTCTCTCTCTCCCTGTTAGAATGCATATCTCAGCAAACTTGCAAACTTTGGTTTTGGTTCTTTGAGGATGCTTTTTGAAAAAAAGGCACTAAACATACGAGAAATTGCTTTTTAGCTGCTGTTTGTACCAACAGCCTCTGAGGCCCTCACATCCCATCATCTAATTCACTCTAATTCATTGTTTTTAGTCTTACATTTTACATTTAATCAGAAGTGTTGATTGATTCATTCATGCATTGCTTTCACCAGCCACTCGCTAAATGGGCACTAAAATATGAACAATCGTATTACATCTGGAATGTTGTCCAGCCTCTGTGAATGTCTGTTTTGCATATAGAAAATTTACTGCCTCATTGATTTGTTGTTTTGAAACAGGCCTCATTTGGCTCTACATGCTCTCCTGCCCTTCCAGCTTCCTTCATCTTTTTTACCCTTCATTTTATTTCACCCTAAGGAGACTGCCCTTTTCTAGTTTGAAGAAGTAGTGTATTTTTTTTCTCCAGACCATTACTGGACTCCTTTGCTACTGCAGCTAAACCTTGGAATGAGGAAGACTGCAATGTGCAGACCCCAGATTAGGCTGAATACTGGATCCCACTAATGACAGTAGTTTACTCTGTCCATCAATAAAACAGTGCTACGTTAATCAATGATTTGTTCTTTAGGTTTCACAGCTCTCTGCTTGCAAAATAGAGCAATAAGCCACAACAGGTCCTACATTACAATGACTTTACCGGTAACAGAGTATAATACAACAAGGTGACAAGAGTCCATATAATGAAAAGACTAAAATATCTTTACTTTTCAGTGAATGTTAAATTCCAAAACAAAGTTTCAAAACGTAACATTTGTATGTAATATTTGCCTATATATTTGTCTGTAAGACCTTGAGCAAATTAGCCCTGCCTGTTCACTTTTTGGAAGTTTTTTACTGCAGACTACTTTTTGAATGATACAATATGACAGCCAGTCAGAATACAGTACATTTACATATACAGTAACCCCTTACGCCGATCAGCATTCATGATTTTTTTCTGAGAACTGAACGAATTACCACCACGGGTGGAAAAATACTGAAAATTTGTCAACCGCCATAAAAAAGAAGAAGAAGAAGCCTGCTGCAGCATGTAGCCTGACTGCTCCATGTCTTTTCCTCCATTTTAGTGTTTTAAACTTTTCTGCTCTGTCTAAACATGTGGGTAGAGAGAGTTATTTCAGCGTTTCTTTTGTGTACAAGTCTTTGCACGTTGCTAATGCTAACCAATAATGCTAACTGTTTTTTAAGCAATAAAGTTTTCTGATTCTGATTATAAGTAGTTTTAAACAAAATTAATTTGTTCTGGGAGCATATCTGAAGGCATATTTACAGTTTACACTACACATTTTTTTTTTAAACCAAAACACAACACGTTTTTTCACTTTCGGCAGGTACTCTTGGAACATAACGCAAAAAGCAGGGAATTACTATCTTAAACTGAACTGAAATAACTTGCTTCCTTCTCCTAAATATGCTGCTTATACACAATAAACTGTTCTGCATAAACAAAGAAAACATACTTTTATATTTACTGTGCATTTTCTTAACCCTTTTTCTGCTATTGATGTTATTTTTACACCATTATATTTGCACCTACCACACTCTTTTGCATTTTTACTGCTAGAATATGGTAGAATATTGTATTTGCTCACACCGATGTTGCTCCTACTTCTAGTGTTTGCATTGCATGCTGTTTGTCCTGTATTTATTTTTTGCAATCCTGTCCTGCTTGCACTTGCGAAGTCTTGCAATGCTTCTGTCTCTGTTCTTTGTGTCACACCTTGGTCTTTGAGAAATGCTGTTTCATTTCACTGTGTGTCGCAAAAGAGGCACAGTGACAAAGACAGGTAATTTAATTCTAAGGGATGTAGATAGACTGGGAAATGGTCATGTACAAAACTAATTATGATAATAAAAGAAAACTGCAGGTTATGCACCTTTTAATAATTACCCTGATTTGGCTGCCAAGCAGTGCAGTCTGTTAGTTTCTATCCAAATCTGTCCTGTCATTTTGCCCTTTTTCGTTCATTATTGAGAAAATTGTTGAAAACAAACCAAAACAAATTAAAAGATAATACACTATGGTTGCAAAGCAACATATCAGTGCAGAAGCATAGTTCTGTGTGGCCCAGACGAACTGAAACTCTTTTCAGAATGATTTGTTTCTGATGCCTGAATTTGTGCAGACTGTCTTCTGCAAACTTGTGAAAGTGAGTGAGTAGTTCAGGCCTGGCTGAGGAGTTTTTTCAGGTAGTCAGGTGAAGTCGGAATGCACATTGTGCCGAAGCCAGCAGGGGGAATTTTTCAATATTGTATTTGTGCCATGAGGTCCAGAGGAACCCCATCTGCCAAATAAGCTCTTCAGAATCAGCCTGGAAGCCGAAGTCTGTGTAGCTTGCTTGCCTCCTCTCTCTTTACTGTGTGACTCGTATTGGAGAGGGAAGGAGAGAGTGTGTGAATGTGGACGACGAGGGTAATGATTTCCCCTTTCCCTTCACCTGCAGTGTATCAGCTCTGGAGCAGCTGCTGCCCACATTAAACACCCGGGAGTAGCAAAGCAGAGCAGAAAATAAGTTTTGTACAGAATGCAGCCAGGGTCGCTCCACCTCGCTGCCCCTCCCCAAATTCTCTGCTGGATGAATCTGCAAGCTAAGGTGATGTATAGCAAGCACAAGTTTAGAGAGAAGCTATTTTATTTTGATGTTATTTAGATAAATACTGAGAGAGGCGCCAAAAGTCTCAGATGGATGTTTTGTTTTTCTTAATAAAGGCGTTGACTGTTTGATTTTGTTGGTAGAATTAGTTTGACACTGCGAGTGTGAGTGGAAAAAACCAAGAGGTCATAGAATCTGTTAGCTTTTTGAAATTAATCTGAAATAACTCTCTCTCTCTCTCACTCTTAATTCTGTTTCTCTTTCCTCTTCTGTTTCTTCTTTTTCTCTTTCATTTCTCTCTCTCCTTTCTTTCTCTCTCTGTTTCTTTATCTCTTTCTCCTTCTGATTCTTTTCTTCTTTGGGCTCTCTCTTCTTCCCCCCTCTCATTTCCCTTCTGTTTATTCTTTTCTTTCGTTCTTTCTTTCTTTCTTTCTTTCTTTCTTTCTTTCTTTCTTTCTTTCTTTCTTTCTTTCTTTCTTTCTTTCTTTCTTTCTCTCTCCCTCTCCCCCTCTCTCCCGCCCTCCTTTGCAAGCTGAACTGAATGTATTAACCTCCACTTATATCAATATTGTCCTTTTCGAATTCATCGTGGCCCCTTGGTGGTGGTGGCTGGGGAAGTAGCTGGCACAAAATGACCTTCAGAAGGTCTTCTCTCCACTCAGCCTGAAGATGCGGGGCTGTGTCAGGAAGATTTCTTATTCCATTTTTTATGGTAGGAGAGCGAGGCTTTATCTCTTCCTCGGGTTCATGGTTTACACAAGGCAGCGGCGGCAGTGCCAGCTTCTACTTCAAATAGTGAGCTGTTTAGTCAAAGCATAATGTAGGAGAGAAGACGTCCTTCGCAGTCACTGTGATTTAAGAGAGAGACGCGAGAAGATGGGTCATTTTATGGTAAATCGGCAGCCTTCTGAATAATTGAGACAGAAACACATGATTATCCCACCGTCTTCTCCGTGACTTCTCCCCCCCTTCATTTTTTATAGGAGCCACAAGCCGAGATAAGGAGGAAGGGGAAACTCTTGTCCTTGTGTCCTCGTTTGAGAGGGCTTGTGGGAATCGTGGTCCTCCCCTCAGAGCTAGGGAGGTTAGCAGCAAGTCAGCGACAGTGATGGCACGAATGGCGGGTCAGAGCTGACAAGGTGTGGACAGTTGGCTTCTAGCCGGACCACTCCACGTGTCACTCAGCGCATTGCTCTTATTGCACACCGCTACTGTAGCCACTTGAGTTTGCTCTGAAGTCTACTCGAGGGAAAGAGCTTCTCGGTGCGCTGTAGGGCTTTTCATATCTGATATGATTAAGTAGGGCTCAAGGTGATGCTCTACATTCACAGAGGAACTTCAGCTAATGAAAGTGATCCACAGATTCTTTTACCTCGTTTTAATTCCGCAAATTGATCTAAAAATGAACTACATGCATGAATGCTGCTCTGATGGCTAGTGGTGAATGTGGTGTGAAACTGAAAGAATGGTTTATCCCCTAAAACACTAAAGCAGTGTACCTTAATCTAGCTCCTGAGAACTCACAGCACTGCAGGATTCCACCCATTCCTCCCTGATTCAGCCCATAAAGAGCTCCACAATCAGTTGATGAGCTGGATCAGGTGTGTTGAATCAGAAAAGAGTTGAAACCATGCAGTACTGTGGGTCACCGGCAGCAAAAATAACAACCACAGCCCAGGTTTTGCTGTGCTATTCAATTTGAAGTGTTTCAAAAAATTAGGTCCAACTCCCAAATGGCTAGGAGTGATACTAGTCAATGCAAATGTCTAGTAACAGAGGCATTTAGTGTTCTCTTCCCACATCATTGTATTATCAGTGACTATTCACCTTCCCAGCTAAGTAGAACTTGCAACACCTCGCAAGTGGGACTTGGCAATGAATAAACGGGGACAGAAATTTGGCCAAAAAAATATACAAATAAAAAATAAAACAAATATGCATACAGTACCGTAAAAAGTCTTCTGCCACCTCTCATTTATTTTGCTCTGAATCACTTTGATGGTTCAAAAATGCTGTTTTATGTCTGTCAAACTGTCTAATCTTTGGCACACTGAGAGTAAATGAAAGAATTAGGAACAAATGTTTGACTCCAATAAGCTGTAAGATGCCTAGATAAAGGAGTTCCAGCCACTCAGCATTCAGCACCACCAGTATACTGATCACCGCCTGATCATCTGAAATCATCTGCTCCTGTCTCTTCACTGATTCAGGACTTCAGTTAGAAGCTCTTTGTTCTGCTTGAATGATTCATACGTAGGTCACTGTGTGTCTTAACAAACTGAAACATTCCTCTGAAACTGGTCAGGTTCAGGAACTGGACTGGAAATTTTTGAAAGTCCTTCAAGAAGACTGTTATAAAATACAAGAAAATCTAGATTTTTGGATGCAAAATATCTATAAATATTTTGAATGCAGAAATTTTATCAAATACTGATCATAATAACAATCTGTTTTATTCTTATCATAATAAAATATCTCCTCTACTACTCAGTATAATTCCTTGAAAAGCAGAGATAGAGTTTGTTGCAATGACCTGACCAATGACTTGAACTGGACCTTTGTTATCTTTGTTACCTTTGTTATCACTGGAGCTAAGTGGTTTTACCTGAACCCTTCATAAATCTGTACCATCTCTTATGGAAAGTCATAGTATAGCAGAGGTGTATTCTTTCTGACAGTATGGCTTTTTTTTGATTCAGAAGCACATCTGTCATAATGGCTAATTCGGATCCATTCCCTTGCTCTATTTCTGCTATCTATGTGTAATACTGAAACCAATCAGGGTCCGTGGTGGGCCTGGGCAAACGCCACTCTTATTTACTCTCTGAAATGAATCTGTGAGATTGGACAAGACTGTGACCTCCCTGGAAAAGGGGGATAGTGGGGATGGGCAAGGGAGTGAGAGGGAGGGGTAAGAGAAGAAGGAATAGGAGAAAAATAAAAATCTCCTCCTTGTTTGATACACAAACACTGGACCTGTTTGCTCCTTTCACCAAGCTCTGGCCAAATAGAGAAGCAGTCTGGAAGCTCAGCCAAGCAGTGCCACTGCAGCACAGGGTGGACAGCGTCCAGATCCAGTGCAGCATTCACTGCACCTAGAGGAAAAAAACCCAGTAGTGCAGCCTGAGGAGACTGACAATACTGACTTGTGCCCATTCAAAGAGCTGTCTGATGGGTCAGTGGTGATGGAGTTGAAGAAAGAAAGTGAAGAGATGTGCTGACAGATGCTTATGTGGAATTCCCTGGTGAACCTTTGACATGTTGAAAAGGAGGATTTCCTTGTACTGACATGAGTGTTAAGCACTTGATGTTTGACTTTCATTTGTAGAGGATTATTTTAGGTTAAAATGATGTGGATGCCATCTATTTTTCTCTCTTTTCATTTCAGTCTCATAACCTCTTCTTTCTCCCTGCTGTTTGCAGGCCATAGCTGGTAATACAGGCAGAGATGAGAGCAGCTCTCATGTTATAATGCAGAGTGGATAATCTCACTCATATCAATACTTGAAAAAGGTCAAATGTTCACAGTAAGCTGAATGAATATATTTATGCTTACATGACCAGCAGTGACCCAAACACTTAAAGTGCCTTTAGCCTAAATTCACATTCAAAGTAGTAAAAAGCAATTGTGAAACAATACTTTTATTATTTGTGTAAAACAAACAGTTACACAGTGTTCACATAGGTAAGTGACTGAAATAAATGCCATAGTTATGATGTATTCCATGTTTATTATTGCTATTTTTAAGTATAACATTTACTTTTTAATATTATAAAAAAAAAATACGGACATATTACCTTAACATGTGTTTTCTGTTTAGAATATACTTATTTTTATTTATAAAAATATGTAATTTGTTATTTTTCCAGTAAGGACACACAAATATTTGCACAAGATCGTATGTCATATCAGCTTAAGTTAAAGTACATTTTTAGAATGTCAGTAAACAACAACCTCTATGGTATGTTACTACGCAAACTGTAGCTGACAAAATGTCAACCTTTTTGAATGTTTTGACGAATTTGTATCTTCTAAAGTAGATTTTCATTAAAACTGAATTAAAGAAGACATTAACATTAGACAAATAATAAACATCACTCTCATCTTTATTCTTAGCCTTTCAAATGTGGCACAGCTGTTTTGTAGTTTCTTCTCTGCAAACCTCAAAAATAAATCTGAAGTGACCTCAATGATTATTATTATGAAAAGGATGTTTTCCTATTGGCCATGCATTATTACATATAAATAAATGTTATAATAGTTCTGCATGTCAGTGTTATACACTATATGGACAAAACTATAGGGGCACACCAGTTTTTCAGGGTTTACGTTGGGCCTTTTACTTGCAGTGAAGGTCAATCTCAATGCTTTAGCAGACCAAGACATTTTGAACAATGCCATGTTTCCAACGCAGTTTGTGGAAGAACCTTTTCTATTCCAGCATGACTGTGTCTCAGTGCACAAAGCGAACTCCATAAAGACGAACTCGACTGGCCACACAGAGCCCTGACCTCAACCCCATCCAGAACCTTTGGGATGAACTGTAACGCAGATTGTGATCCAGACCTTTTCGTCCAACAGCAGTGTCTGACCTCATAAATGCTCTACAGACTGAATGGACACAAATTCCCACAAAAGCCTTTCAAGAAGAGTGGAAGCTGTTCTGGCTGCAAAGGCGGACCAACTCCATATGAAAGTCTATCTATTTGAATGCAAACTCCCTGTTGGTGTAATAGTCAGGCGTCCCAATACTTTTATCCATATAGTGGATGTGACGGTGAGTATTTTAAAACACATTATATCGTGAATAAATAATGAAATCTATGAAAGTATTGCTGGTGTTTGGGAGGTACTTGGATTTGATCAGCTAATGAAATGTGGCTTTAATTCCAGAAGGTACATGATGGTGGACCGGGCATGACTCAGTGGACTGGCAAATGACTTAATTTCAGGAAATCCTTTTCTTCGTCCTCTTAATGAATGGAAGATCACTTAGCGCATGGATGAATATGACTTCAAATTTTCTGTGACATTCTGTGATGAAATATTAATCACAGATTTGTGATTGGGGCAGGATTGGGGAAGGGGGTGGTCAAATTTGAAAGTTACATTCAGGGAGCTGAGATCAAACTGCAGAAACATTTCAGTAAGGCCGATTTTATCTTTGTGCAAGACATTATAATGAAATAGTGTCAAATAGGAGGAGTTTGTATATGATTTAGATCCTCTGCTCTGTTTGTTGAATACACTTACACCCAAAGAAGGACATAAAGCATCTGGAAACCTCACACTGTTATTTGATGTCACACAGCCAGGTATTGGAATGAATGTATGAATGATTGTGATGTCTCGCCATGCCCTCGTCTTTAAAGAGGCCACTCCGACACTTTGAAGTTTCTTCATTGATTTTTTGTGCCTCTCTTGCACGTGGCTGAGAGCTGAAGCTACCTCTTGCCCTCATTTGCTCTGGTTTCTGCTACTTTTTTCTCCATTGCCGAGTCACACTTCTTCATTATCTCAGCTCATCTCGCTTTCCCCACGCCACATCATCTACTTCTCTCCATCCACAAGTCTCTCTTTCCTTTACTCTCGCAATGCTTCTTTCTTTTCATCAGGAATGCTTTTTGCTAAGGATCCACTGATCATTTATTTTTATTGCATGTATTTCTTTGCAGTCAAATTAGCTGATGACATATTTGGGCCAAAGGTTTTGAAAGCAGAAGCCATGAAAAAAAAAGCAATTGTTTATTTGCTTTTGGTCTATACGTCACATTTTGCAGGCTAAATGAACACAGTTATATGAATCACATGGGTTGGTAAAATGGAAAAAGCTCATACCGATGTATTAAATGCGATTTTTTTCAATCTTACATAGATGTTTTGCTTATTCTCTCTTATTTCAATGAGCAGGGGCACTCATCAATGTCTTATGATTATTGTGATAATATATTTGTAAGGACTGGTACGGGCCCAGCCAGATGTTCCCAGACAGCCCTCTGCAGATCACAGCTCCAGGCCCATAGGGCGGAGATCTAATTCACCTGAGTTTTATGCTTCCTGGGACTATATAAAGGCCTGCAGGACCTTCCACCAGTGCGAAGTATTCTAGCCCCACCTAGTTACTGAGTGTTCTCTATTGCATTCTAGACCGTGTTTTTCTCTCGTGCCTTTTGACCCGTTTCTGGACTTTGCCTGCTGGACTTTACTGTGTTTTGCCTTTTGTCAGATTTCAGTTTTTTTGGACTCATTTTTTGGATTTTTGCATTTCTTTCTTTGTAGACTTTGTATCTCATTAAACTTTTCATTATTTTTGTTACTCTGCATTTGGGTCCGTCTTTTGTGAGCGTCACAGTATTATTATGATTTTAAATCAGGAAATCAGGGCTTTTTTCATCCACTTAAGAAGTGCCATAATATATATATATAGATATATAGGCTGTCAGGCTTCTCCCTGTGAACATTATCAAGAGTGGAGCCAAAACCCTTTAAAATGCGCTCGCCAACCAGTCGGGAGACCGGTTTGCGAGTTCAGCCAATTTTGATGCTTTTTTCATTTGTACATTTGCTTTTTTCATTTGTACATTGTGTGTGTCAGTGTGTGTCACATTTCTCCCTCTACATGCTGGTGCCTTCAAGTCTCTGTCCCCCTTTTCTTACTGTATCAATAGAGAGTTTCATCTCTTTTTGTCTAGTGCAGCCATTCTTCTACATCCGTGAACTCACCACTTTCCAGCATCAGTGAATACGGAGACTGAGGGAGTGATAGTGGACCGGCCGAGAGGAAATGAAAAGCTCACATGTGGAGCCTATCACAGGGAGCCATTAGACTCCTCTCTTTTCCTCCATCTCTTTCTCCCTTTCTCTCTCTCCCTCTCTCCCACAGTGTCCGTAAACTAATAGTCATTCACCTGGCTGACAGCAAATCTGTTCCCCGGTGCCAATGGGGGCTGGCTGGGTTATGTTTAAGGTTAGAGAGCCCTGGAGGAGGCCATCGTTTCTGCAGGCCTCCTCATGTATTCCCCCAGGGGAGTCCTTATAGCCCTGCCTGCTGCTGCTGCTACTCCACTGATGAATACGGCCAGAGTGAGAAGCCGCTTTCGATGTAATGATAGCTGTCTGTCTGAAAGGGCATTCTGTAGTCAAAAAAGCTTGTGTAGGGGAATTTATCTGCGGGCCGGATGTCTTATGTGTGAGGCATAAGGCAAACACACACACACACACACACACACACACACACACACACACACACACACACACACACACACACACATACACACCTGGTGGATACATTATAGTCTCCATGTCAACAGATCTGACAACAGGGGTCATGCTGAGATTGATGTAGGGTCAGTTTGTTGGAAGGACATTTGCCCAGGCTTATAAAAGCAGTCCAAAACACTGCCACACACATATGGGCACACACATACACACACACACACACACACACACACACACACACACACACACACACACACACACACACACACACACACGCACACACGCATGCACACTATGGACAAACTTTTTTTTCATTGATACTGATACTGGGGCCTAAATTTTCATAACCATTAACAGTATGATTCTGTACAACCAAATAAAGACTAGTTTTAGAGAAATATTATGACAAGTACTTTGTTTCAATTGTCTAATCATTACGTTACATTAGTTCTCAACCACTGCATGAAGTAAAAAAATGAAATGTCTCATAACATCCATTATCTGGACCACTTATTCTTAAAGAGGGTCAGGAGGTGCTGGATCCTATTCTGGGCAAAAGGCAGAGGCAGGTCACTAATCCATTGCAGGGCAAACCTCCTAACATAAATAACATAACCTCTCACAATATTGCACTCTGAAAAAGGAATAGATTTAAAATAGAGAGGCGCAGGGCTTTTCATCTAGTTAACCCTGGAATGCAGATCTCAAAAACATGTCTTTTTTCTGCACTATGAGTCAATATTTTGCACACACATCGAGGTTTTCTACATTTTCATGTTTCTCATTTAATATTTACTAAAAATATGCTCAATGTTCTTTACTAAGAAATACATTTATAGAATGTTGACCATCTGAGTAACTTTATTAGCAAGATGCAAATGTCTTATTCTTTTAAATATCATTACTGATTTATAAAAAACCACCTAAAAAATAATAATAAATATTATTATGTGGATTTAGTGTCATATTAAGCGACAGCCAATGGGATGAAACTGTTTAAATTTGTGCATTTAAAGTTACAGGACAGTCTAGAATTTGCACCATCACACAACCCGTTAATAGGATGCGCTCTGTTACAGATTCCTTTTATCCAAGGAAACTAGTTTGACATATCCTCCTTTAAAGTTGTTCAGTCAACAACTTTCCAGTGTTTAACAAGAATACAAATCTGCAGTTTATGAAATAAATATAAACACAGTAACATCATGTGGTGTGCAAAAACTTTTGACTGGCAGTGTATCCACCAATCGGTCTGCGATTTTCGTCCTATTCCTAAAGAATCAAACCAAATAGGAACGTATTTCAGTCACGTTTTGTCGTTTAATAATCCCACTCAATAAAAAATGGTCATCGATCCGAGCTGTGCTCTGAATGAGCTTCGGTGTTTGCTCAAAAGAAATTACAGTCCATCTTACAATAAAGGAAGCTGTTTCCTTGTTTTATACAATAATGGAGAACATGGTGGCTCACATGAAACATGAATGCACCAATTTAACACACTAATGCATTTCGCTGGGACCAATGAGAACACACAGCTCCGCTGGAGCCACATAGAAACATCAGATTAAAGTGTTTTTAATCATTATTGAGCTGTGCTTATAACATGGAATTCACACCATTATTATTTCAATTACAATAGCAGAAGTTTGAAGCATGTAAGCAACTTCCAGTGAGAGCTAGCCAGGCTAAAATAAAGCCTCTGCACTGCAGGGTTAAGCTGGAATGTAGGGTCATATTTTGGTTCATGCACTTGAATGTACTTAGGCCGTCAGATTGATCTGGTTTAAAGAACACAGAAATTAATCATTGAATTGTGTTTTGTATTGATTTGCCTGTGTTTTTTAGGGATTGTTAAATTAACCCCTCAGTTAACCCTTTGTTCGATGCTGTAATATAAACATAGATGTTTTATTTATTCTCTCTCATTTTAAGCAGGGGCAATCGTCAATGTATCAGTAATGTATTATTGTGATTTTAAATCAAGAAATCAGGGCTTTTTTCAGTGGCACAGTTTCATCCACTTAAGAAAGGCCATATAAAACCCATATATATATATATATA
>JBBPDE010000107.1:33865052-33880588 GCA_037974605.1 Nannopetersius ansorgii
ACATATATATATATATATATATATATAGATATATATAGATATATATATATATATATATATATATAGATATATTTTTTTTTTTTTTTTTTTACCACATTACATTGCAGTTTGAAAAAGAGATTTTTTGATACTGATGTGGTAGTGATGGTACTGTATTCTCAAAAGCGAGGATGCATCAGTTAAAGATTGGTTTTGCTGAGATTTAGTTTCAGGTGATGCGATGTTACCAGGAAGCAACATCATTCAGACATAAAGATGAGAAATGAGTCATTGGAGGAAAGGAGAGGATGTGTTGAGTATCATCAGCACAATAGTGGTAGGAGAAATCATGTTAAGACATGGCTTCACTTATATACACAGTGAATGTCATCAACCGTCTAGTTTCCCTCAATCCCTACTGTTGTTGCGCAACAAAAATAATAAAAAATAAGTCAGTAAAAATAATACAAGGTGAATGAAGTCTGAGGTACAATGTATTGCTGTGCATGGTAGTTAGTTTCCCAAGTCATTTAATTATGTGCAATGTCTTATTGTTATGTGCAATAGTGTGCTATATGCAATATTGTGCAATTTTTGTACCCAGGTGCTAAAACATTATTACAATTTTCACCATGTGCACTATCTTGTGCAGTTTGATGGTGGCATATTGGGTAGGATACTTGCCTCTAGACAAAGAGGTCATGGGTTCGAATCCTACCTTCAGCACACCACCACTCCATGGAGAGACTGTCTCTCCACTCCATGGAGAGACTGTCCCCTGTAGTTAGGGAATGGCCTAATCATTTCATTATGTGCAGTATCTTAATGTGCAATAGTCTTACCATGTAAAATATCTAGTGCTGGGCTGTTAACGGCGCGAGATTCTTATCGCGTGATAAAAAAAATATCGCCGTTATTTCTTGGGGGGGTGGGGGTGGGGGATCTCGTGCGGTTAATGCCAATCTTGGTTAATGCCAATCTTGGTTAATGCCAAGATTACAATGAGATTAACGGCGTTAAAAAAATGTATCTATGCCCACCTCTAAAAATATCACTACTTTTATGTCAAAATTACTGATTTATTGCTAATGTCTACTATGTGCAGTAACAGACTCCATAGGTGTTACTAGTAATTTGCTCGTGTTATTTATTTATATTTATACCCCAGCATCCATAGTGTGTATAGCCTAGTGTATTTTTCTGTTCAGTTTTTATTGAATTTTATTTTAGACTTTATTTTTGGTTTTCTGATTCTGATCAATACAATATCATTTTTTGAATATGAATATAAATGTGAATATATAAACATAACACAGGCATTTATAGAATACTTAAGAAGAGTGAATGGTAAATTGCAGAATTAACAATTTCTTACTGCCTGAGAGGGTTAACCTTAACAGTGTTCCTTTGACAGGGTGTGGCCTTGGTGTGTGAGAACTTAGATTGTCTTTGACCTCAGAAAATAATGATATAAGCGCGGCACTCTGCACACCTTTCTCTCTCAAACATAGTTAGTATCTGTATATACTCACAAAATTGAAATCTCAACATTTTAATCTCAATTTGTGTGACCAGTCTTTGCCAGTCTTTTTATCGGTCACTGGACTGGGAGTTGGAGAATGAGTGCAATGAACAAAAATCCTCACCTTGTTTGTTAATTTATTGGCAATGTGCCTAATCTGGAACTGCCATAGACCCAAGGAAAGCCAACCGTTCACTTATTAAGCCAGTAGATTAACATGAATAACATGAGTTAGCAGAAAAGGATTACTTTGTAATAGTCTTTAAATGACAGTCATAATATGTGCGCTGTTATGTTGCACACACAACATCCTGATTAGGCAGCTTCATAAGGACAGACGGTCTGCAACAAACGCTATTGATTGGTCTCTGTTAGCTCCATTGTTTGTCTGGGGCATTCTGTCGGTTATGGAGTGTTCATGCCAACACCCCTTTCTCTCCATGTACCATTTGGAAACATGTTACTGTATCCCTGTGCAAGATTTCTTGTGCTGATAATTTGGGAGCATTTGATGTATCCTCCTGAGAGCGGAAGAAAAAGTGTGTTAAAAAATCTTATTTGGGCTTAAAACACCTTAAAATTTAAATTTCATTGAAAATATTTATTTTAATTTCCCAGCAGGACAACAGGACGATTTCCATGTGAAAATAGAACTGAATTTAGAAGATGACGAGTGATATTAACCCAAGAACACATTATATTTGATCAAAACAATACAATGTTGTATCATTCTTCTCTTGCTTGTTGCTTGCAAGGACAAATAACCTGCATTTTAGGTCAGCAGTGAATTATAAGTCATAGAACATCCTCTGGATATTTTAGGTGTGATAGTCCTGGAAGTATGTTTGCTTTTGGTTATGCATGGGAACATCTTGCATTTTGTGCACCTCATGTATGTCTTGCCATTGCAGTCCTTTCCCAGCATGCAAAACAATCACATGACACATCACTGGATGTCCTCTATAAAGTACTATAGGGCTTGATGGGGAAACTCCAAATACTTAAGGCAGATACAGGTGAACAAAATGTCCACTATAAAGGACAGAAATGAATGGGCTGGGTCTCAGGAGGATATAGCAGAATTATTTTTTCCTTTTGCCATGAGTAAAAATGGAATGTGGCGCCCACAGATGGGAACCACTCCTGCACTTTCAGGGCTGCAATTTTTACCACAAGCACTTAGTATTCAACTCTAGTGTGGAGAAATGCAAATTATTTATGCACTCTAAAGTGGTATTATATGTAGTCAGAATGTAAAAAGGCATACCTCCAGTTGCCATTGAAATGTAGTTTGGCCTGTGCCTTCATTTGAAGCCTTGTTGAGCCGATGCTTTATATTCATAACCTCTATGAGGCAGCTAATTTAAAGGGAGATTATATTGACTCAAATTATTCTGTTTCCTAATGCTAGAAAAAGAAAGGTGTTTTGTTTTCCCGACCAGACGGTGTGCGTATCTGTCGCTTGTGGATGGCAGTTTTAATTGAGCATTATAATGGGATTGGAATTTGAAAATTGTTTTTCAGTTCAAAAATGCACTTGATCAGTGTTATCAGTTCTTCGGTGAGTTCTTCAACTTGCAGAATAGCCTTTTGTTTTGCCTCTGTCACACACATATCTTAATATATTTACCACTCAGCCAGAACATTTAAACTACTGGCAGGTGAAGAGAATGACTTTGATTATATTATTGCAGTGACGCCTGTCAAGGAAAAGCTATATTAGGCAGCAAGAGAACCATCTGTTCTTGAAGTTTATCTGTTGGAAGCAAGAAAAGTAAGTGTAAACACCTGAGCAACTTTGACAAGGGACAAATTGTAATGGCTAGATGACTGGGTCATAACAGCGTATCTTGTTGGGTTTTCCTGGCTAGCACTTGTCCACTGTGGGAATGTGAGCACCAGAACTGGACCATTAAGCAAAAGAAGATGATGGCATGTTCTGATCATGTTTACTTTTACATCACGTGTCCATGTCAGTGCATGTGCATGGCGATTGCCTTAGGATATACCAGGGGTGAAAAGCAAGTAGGCGGAGGCAGTTTGATGCTCTGGGCAATGTTCTGCTGGGAAACCTTGAGGCCAGTCATTTATGTGGATGCTACATTTATACGGGCCACCTACCAAAACATCGTTGCAGACCAAGTACACCCCTTCATGGCGGTGGTGTTTCCTAATGAAAGTGGCCTGTTTCAACAGGATAATGTTCTGAGATAGTTTTGAAATAGTTTGAAGAACATCACAAAGATTTTAAGGTGTTGACTTGGCATCCAAATACCCCTGATCTCAAGCCAATTGTCTGTTGAATGTGCTGAATGTGTTCCAAGGAGGCTATAGTTACAGGAATTGGTCTTGGTTTTGTGGAGTCTATGCCTTGATGGGTCAGAGATGGGTTATGCACGTGGGCTCAGTGTTAATGTTATGGTTCATTGTTGAATGTCGTTACAGGAGCAAACTCCTCAGTGTTCAATTATCACTTAGTGGTCGTTTGTGTCCACAAGATAAAAGAGGATGTAAAACGATGCATTTTGCTTAGCTACGTTTTCTTTCTTTCATTCTTTTAAGTCTGCATTCTATGCATGTTTGTATTTATATGTTCAGTTGGGGTGGGTGATGCCATAGTACGCTTTTCTGAATATGTTGTGGATATGAAAATATTGTAATGGAGAGCAACTTATGAATTAGGAACTAGGAATTAAGCATGTCTGATTTAATGCAGTTCAATACGCAAAACATAGAATAATCCTTATGAAATTGTATTCTTGATTTGTGATAGTATTGTTTAAATGTTGCACCGCAGCTCCTCTGTTCTAAGTTCTTTAGAAATGTTGACACAGTGTAAATGACACACTGTATAAACATTTAGCTGCAAAATAAGTATTCCTGGTTCACCTACAATGTTCGGTTCACTGAATGTCTAACAGAATGATAATTGGTCACCTTTAACTTGTTTAAAGCTCAATTATGTTACAAGCAGATTCCTTGCAAAGTGTATATGTTTAACTGTTGAAAATTTTTCCTAACATTAAAAATTAACTCAATCCCATAAACTGAAAGATCTGGCATACATGAACAGCAGAAAATTGTTCCTCTGCATTTAACCCATTCACCACATGAAGCAGTGAGCAGCCAGGAGCACAGCGCCTGGGGAGCATTGTGTGGGGACGGTACATGGTTCAGGGTACCTCAGGGGTGCTTAGCAGTCTTGGGAGTCGAACACACGACTTCCTGATTGCAGAGCGAACGCCCTAACCACTAGGTTAAAAAACACTGCAGTGTTATTTAGAACATTTACCTCCATAATACCATTTTTTCACTGCTATAAATAAATGCAGTATATATATTGTAATGAATGTGAATACTTGGTAACTACATTTTAAAAATATATTTATATAACAAGAAAAATTGATTAAAATTTGTGTTTGATATGCTTTACTTGCTTAAAACGGTTTATAAATCTAAAATGTATTATAAACTTTTTTCCCTTCTCCAAGTATATACACTCCAGGTAAACCTGATTTTCTTGTATTAGTGAAGGTCTTTTTTGTGATGATCTTGTTCTGAAAGGTGAAGAGTCAGAGGTGAAGGCAGATCTAGTTTGATGCTTGACTGTATGTTAGGAATAATCAGAGCTCCAATAAAACCACCTCAGTAATCCAGCTCATATATAATGAAGTTGCTTTACATTACCATTGTGGCCCATAAACCTTTCTCTTTTTTAAAAGGTGACTATTTGAATCCATTGTCTGCTGGACACGTTTAAGTTTAACCGCATGATTTATCTGGTACGTAATCAGGACTAGGAACATAAATAACTGTATTATGTCGGTTACACTCAAAGACACACTCAGGACACACCGCAGACACATGCCTACCCTCGCACACCCTCCGTGCCACTTCCCAGCATGATCGTTTATTAGAAGAGTGCACTCACTTGATTAAAAAATGATTTAGTTGGGTGTCTCAATTCTGAAGACACTTGGCCTGCTTCATTATTTTTTATAGGGCTTTTTCTAAGAGGACAGATACACATGGGCCACTTGAATGGTGGGGCAAGATGGTGCGGTGGGGGAAGAGATCTGCATTGCCTTAAGATGTCAGGGCTGGTCAGTCAATAACCCTAACCACTTTAAGAGCGCTCATCACTCAGGGCTTATTGCTCGGCAGCATGCGAGCTAATGCTAGGCTGTCTCCATCAGGGATATTGACAAGCTGAGTTAGTCGAATAAGGAGTATGAACTAAATAGGATATCATCTCAGCTGAAGGAGATTGGGTCCTGTTATAAGGTGCTAAGTTTAACTGTCAGGACATAGACTGAGAAGTATGCCCCCTCCACCTCCATCCCTCCGCTCCATTGCTTTGGCCAGATTTGATCAGCTCTATGAAGGATGGTGGTTTTGGAAAATGACTCAACAGTACTTAATGCAAGTGGAAGTGTCAGCCAAAAAAGGGAACTAATAATTAATTCTGAAAAAATAGACTATATAGACAAAAGTATTGGGACGTGCCTGTTTTTCAGGTTTTGTGCTTACCTCCAGCGAAGGACCATCTTAACGCTTCACCATACCGAAATATTTTGGTCAACGGCCATACTTCCGACTTTGTGAACCTTTTTTATTCCAGCCTCCATAGAGACATGGGTGGAGGAGTTGGGTGTGGAAGAACTTGACTGGTCCACACAGAGTCCTGACCTCAACCCTATCCAAAACCTCAGGGTGACTAGCGTAAAGTGCTCCACTGAACGCCACAAAAAATCCTTCCTTCCCACGGCAATAAGACTCTATAATAACCACTCCCTCTGTCAAAGTGAAATATGTGCAATATATTTTTTTCAGTATGTGCAATATACTTATCACAATACTGTGCAATATATCTTAATGTGCAATACTGGTTACCTATGTGCAATACATTTCTATTCCAAATACCTCTTCTCTCTTAACAACTGCATTGTTGTAATTTCATAATTCAATTTTTCTGATGAAGGTACTTAGACGTAACTGTTTTATTCTACTTATTGTACAGAGTGTTCTAATTTTAACTCAACTATATTCTCCACTAGTATACTTTTATTATGGGTAAGTTGTACTATTTCCTTCTTAATATATTGCTAGTCTGAGTATATTTATTATATATTCAGGCATTTTTATTTTTATTCTGTATTTTTTCTGTCTTGTCTGAGTGTGCAGTCGTGATGTGAGCAATTTCCTCCGGGATAAATAAAGTTTTCTGATTCTGATTCTGATTCTGATTAACTGGAGATTGTGAACCAGAACTTCTCGACCAACATCAGTGCCTGATCTCTTGAATGCTTTACAGAATGAATGAGACAAATTCTCTCAGACACTCCAAAATCTTTTTGAAAGTCTTTCAAGAAGAGTAGAAGCTGTTATAGCTGCAAAGGTGGGACCAACTCAAAAGTCCCATGCATTTGAATGAAATGTCATTAAAGTCCTTGTTGGTGTAATGGTCAGGTGGCCCAATATTGTTGGTCATATAGTGTATGTGTGTTTGTTTATTGATCTTCACCATTAAACACATGTGAAACACCTATGTACAGAAGAAGGTGTCTAATGTGTAATTGTTACATGGTCATGGGAAATCTGGTTTCTGGTTATAGATTTGCAGAGACCTATAACCAGCACCAAGAGTGTTTATTTTCTTTTTCAGATTTCCTGTACCCTTTCCTATTCAGCTCAATTAACTTTTATCTATGGTTGGTTTGCCTGCTGCTGAAGGAAAAGGTTTTCACAGCTGAAAAGATGTGTTGATTTTGATGCATCTTTTCACATATTCTGTCCAAAAATATCTTCCAGTCAAAATAGTTCCAGTTACCAATAGATCCATCAGTTTCCAATATCTAGACTTAAAATTGCAGTCAAAATTGCAGTCAGCACAGAAATAACTGTATATTACAACTAGGCCCTCTCATGTATTAGTAAACTACATTTTGTGTAAACAGTATGTTGCCTGTGTAAGCTTTTTATATTTCTCCCCAGAAGTTCCTTTTGCCTCTCATGAGAGAATCAACGCTAATGAATATCTTGCTGTCTGGACTCAGAGCAGGATTATGCTAAAGAGGTTTGAAGAGGGGGCCGGGATCAATAGCCTTTGGTCAACTTATTCTTAATGATCACCACCCGCAATGCACCTCAGCAGGCTGCCTGTCTCAATGGAGCTCACCCACAGTCTATTCACTGCTTTCAAAGTTAGCCAAACCAGCATATAAACAATAAGTGCTATGTTGCTTGTTCTTTTTGTGTGCTCTCTTAAAAGAGGGGTATTAAACAGCGACCAGAATACTGGGAGAGATCAATGCTCACCCAGCGAGTGGGTGTGTAGACCGCCGTCCAAACTTGGCTTATGGGTTTAGCATTCATTAAATCTTTGTTTGTCCATTAAGACATTTTTTAGATCCATATAAATGCTATAGCTACGGAAAGCATACGTTATTAACAAATACTGTTGTCATTTAAATTCCCCAGAATTTATATTTGGTACTTCAGGCTGTGCCCTTCAAGATTTTTCCACTGCTTTTGGCTTTATTAACAAATGTCTACCATTTTATAAATGTTTTTGGAATTGCATGAAATTGAATCAGCACCAACAGTAACCCCTTATTTTTACAGATCAGCATTTGTGGATTCAATCTAACGCAGATTTTTTCTCGAACTCTGTTACCGTCACCAGCCCAGCCAAATTGTCAACTGCCATAAAAAGAAGTCTGCTGCAGCATGTAGCATGACTGCTCTGTGTCATGTCCTTGTATTTAGCTATTTTCAACAGTTAAAATTGAGGGGTGGAGGTAGCTCAGTGGGTAGGATACTTGCCTCCAGAAGAGGTCATGGGTTCGAATTCTGCCTTCAGCAAACCACCACTGGGTCCCTGAGCAAGACCCTTAACCCCAAGTTGCTCTACGGAGACTGTGCCCTGTAGGTAGGGAATGGAAGTCGCTTTGGATAAAAGCGTCTGCTCAATGCCATAAATGTAAATGTGTTTTTAGTATTAGTCAGCTGTGCCCTGTCTAAACATGTGGGTAGAGAGAGTTATTTCAACCTTGCTTTTGTCTATGAGTCTTTGCACGCTGCTAATGCTAACTAAGTTTAAAATGAAAATAAGATGTTCTGGGAGCATATTTGGGAATATATTTCAGGTTTACAGTATAAAAATGGTCATTTTCACTATGCACGTGTGCTCTTGGGACTGTATCCACTGGCAGACCACAGTTTGTGTTTGTTTGCTTGCTTGTTTGTTTATGTTTTGAGGCCTGTTAAGTCAATGTAAAGATTGTGTGTGCCACAATAGTTTTCTAAATGTCTTTTAAGCTGAAAGGTGTGGTATCATTCAACACTATGGTTTTGTTTCTTATTTACATTTATGTTCTTTAGGAATCAAACGTGTTTCCTCCATGGTATCACTCCAGTCAGCCCTTTTTTAGCATCTTTACAGTGAAATGCAGTGTTGGGACAAATTCAAAGTAGTTTATATTATTCATCAAAATTCAGTCTTTTGAGTTGATTTGGAATCTGGCATGTTACAGATCATTAACTCCTCTACATTCTATATTTAAAATACACATAAGGTGTGAAGGACAGCTCACAGGTTTTCATAAACCTGGAAAAAGCCTTTTTTTTCTGTAGTACTCTGACTACCTACGTTTAATGAATTGGTATGCACCTAAATTCACTTTCTTTTTTTACTTTGCAGTGAGCACTGGAACGTGCAAACTGACTTTAGACTTGTAATTTAATTTAGGTTAAGTCAGCCACAGGATTGTTTTGACACCAAAAATAATATGATGGGTGTGTCTGCTTTCTCGCTACTAACTGGTCGAAATGAGGAAGGCATGCCGGCAGAGCCACTTGGGGTGAATCTTTGCGTTTAGCCTGATTATGTACTTGTTTTGTGGCTGCCAAGTGAGAAAAGGCGTCTCACTTATATCCGTGGGACAGGGGCAGATCACTCCTCTCCGGACTGGCGAACGATCTTGTATCGGGGCTGGTATCAGGGCCAATTCTTGCATATGTACCGGTTATATCAGTCCCTGGCAGTCAAAAAACTGACGAAGAGTTAAAAACAAATTGTGGTGGTACAGTCAGTAGTGCTCTTGCCCCACAGCAAGAATGTCCTGAGTTGGATTCATTGGGTTTCTATCAGGTACTCTGGTTTTCTCCTGTAGTAAAGTGGCCCTTTATCACACATGAACATACTGCAGCACAGCACACAGTGTGAACAGTGTGAAATTCTTTATCTGCTTTAAACTTATTCAACACGTGAAGTAGTGCACAGCCAGGAATGCAGCACTTGGGGAGCAGTATGTGGGGATGGTATCTTGCTCAAGGGTAGCACGGTGGTGACACTGGTTGTCCTTCTGTGCATTAATATGTTCCAGTGCAACAATGTATGCTCCCACTCACATTTCTGTTACATTGCTGTATTGTCTATTTATTGTATTGCTTCTGTCAGACCTTGCACTCTGTTAATGCTGCAAACTACCTCCTGTGCAATAATTATACTTATGGTTGCCAAAGGATTATCTGAACTCATTATTCTGGAACACCACAGGAAAAAATGTGATACTTTTTTGCTAGTCATGGTAGGGGCGTTTATAAATAATGGGATCCCAGAACACTGAGCAGCCACAAATCCGGCAGCTTGATGGGGCGCAAATGTTCCTGGAACAAAAATAAATAAATATGCGTGTGTATATATATATATATATAAATTAGAGGTGGGTATTTTTTAATCTAGATTAATCTCATTGTAATCTTGAGATTAATCTATATTAAAATGCCCCCTCCCCAAATGATCCCAATGCCTGTTTTTATAGTGTAAACCATAAATATGCCTCCAAATGTTCTCCCAGATCACTTTAATTTTATTTGGAACTCAGTTTAATACATTACCCTTAAAGAAAATGTAAATATTGACCTGAGGCTTAAATACGGAAAAGTCAGGAATGAGAGAGAGACAGTGAATAAGAGAGAGTGAGAGAGAGAGAGAGATACAGAGAGAGAGAGAGAGAGACAGAGAAAGAGAGATACAGAGAGAGTGAGAGAGAGAGAGACGGAGAGCGAGAGAGAGATGATCTGCGCGCTCCGGAAAAGTCACGAACGAGAGAGAGAGACCGTGGCAGAGAGAGCGAGACTGGTTTAAAACGGACGTGATCCGGAAAAGTCACGAACCAGAGAGAGAAAGAGAGAGACACAGACAGACAGAGAGAGAGTTTAAATCCGCGCTAAAATATCAAGGTGAAAGTCATCATAGCTTGCGCAGTATAGACTCAGCTCCCAACCCAACTTTGTGAATAGATTAACAGCGATATTTTTTTTTATCGCGCGATAAGAGTCTTGGCAACTTTCAAACCTATATATCTAATGGCAGGCTGTGTAACATTACATTAGCACAGTAAGCATGAACAGTTATCCAAGGCTGAAAACAGCATATATTGGACATAGGTGCAAAGTGAATTTATGTGTAGAGTGATTTTTTCTGTTTGTTTATTTATTATGTTTATTTACCTTCATTGTGTGGGGGAAGTAGTTCCTGGTCATTTTGATTGCCTAAATGATGAAGTAAAGTCTTCTCCAGTTTCCAGTGCTAGTCACACATTTTACTGTAAAAAGTAAAAATGCAGTATTGAGGGCAATTAGCTTTTTTCTTAAACACCTTTTTTATTGTGAAAGTGACTTCTGTCATACGTGAACACACCACGGCACATGGTGTGAACAGCACAAAAAATCCTCTGCATTTAACCCATTCATCAACTGAAGCAGGCAGCCAGTAACACAGTGCCTGGGGAGCAGTGTGTGGGAACGGTTCCTTGCTCAGGGTTCCTGAGAGGTCTTGGGAATCGAACCCACGACTTTCTGGCGAACACCCTAACCACTAGTCTACAAGCTGCCCCACTGTTGTCACTGTTTCCACTAAATTAAAGATTGCATGTGTGTGTGTGCCATCGTACGATGTGACATTTGTTATACAAGTATTGGATTGAATTAGATATTTTTTTCTCATACATGGAGCTTGATCTAGTCTGGAAGGTGCTGGATCAAGTTTGTTCTGACACAAATTAAGCCCTTTAACGAAAAATAACCATTTTTGGTCTTATTATTCATACTAAATATAGCTAGAATAACATTTAGAGCATAAATCATTGACAGTGAATTTGTGTTAGACTTGAATGATGACAACTAAGATCAGTTTGAAGAAGTTACTAGGTAACATCAAGCTGTGGTCCAGTGGCAGCAGAAGATGCTTTTACATTCCCTATCACTTCATTTACTGAGTGATGGTTAATGGGCTAATCAGTTAATCATTTTAGAGGAAGAGGCATTAAAAAGCTAAGTAAAGTGATGTCCAACCACTGGATCCAAATTTAAATCGCCATTCGTTATCCATCAGCATGGTGTAAACATCTCTTCCACCAGTTTGACTGATTAATTTAAAAAGTTATTTAAACCCATCAAGCCCCTAGACAATGTATGATCAGCAGATCTGGGATTAGGAGTCATGCACATCAGTAAAAGAAATCTAGATTTTTAGGCTTGTGATCAACATCTTTTGACACATCTGAAATACCACATAATCGCACAGCAAAGTGCATTGAATATAAAATAGTCAAGGAGTGGTGGAAATTACAGCAGATGCTGGGTAAATGAAATCTCACACTAAAATGCCTTTACTTCAAAGCCTCTATAAAGAGCCAGTTCTCGCTGAAAAGTAGTGGTGACATTCTCAGAAATTCTCAGGGTGCTCTGCGTGTTCGCGGAAATCAAACCGCACCAATCAATTGTGAATTGCCTTCTCCAAATATTTCTGCAATATAACCTTTCTAAAAGCTCTAATTGAAAATGTCTGCTGAATGAGTACAATCAGCTAAACCGAACATACCCGAACAAACCCAGTCATTAAGTCCTTAGCACTCTTTTGTATCTCAATTTTTAATCAGAATTCTAACGGGGTGCTAGAAGAACACGGGACTGAATCAGTTAATGCATCCGTCAGTGCTTTGCAGGCCCGCCATTCGAGTGTAGAACATTTTTAAATTCTTCTATTGACTCACTCGCGTTCTCTCTCTCTCACTCTTTTTCACTTGCACCTTCTCACTTCTCTCTTGCTTTCTGTTCTTCTTTCTCTCTCATTTTCTTGTTCTCTCTTTCTTGATTCCTCTTTCTCACTCTCTCATTAACACTCCCACTTATGCTCTCTCTCTCTCTCACTTGCGTTTTGTCTCTCTCATGCTCTCTATCTTGCTCTCATACTCTCTTCCTCGCACTTTCTCGCTTGTACTGCCTCTCTCTTGCTTTCTGTCCTTCTCTCTCTCTTTTTTTCTTGCTCTATCTTTCATGCTTGCTCTCTCTTGCTCTCTCAATAGCACTCCCTGATACCCCCACCTCTCTCTCTCACACACACTCTTGTATGCTGCTTATTACGTATGTAAATTTTCTCTGTTCTGATTGGCTGTGCTGAACAGGGCCGACAGCTCCCCAAATCTGCAGCGCTAATGAACAGATGCACTGTATGTAAATGTGTAACAGTTTCACAAAATTTTCTGTACTCTCCTCTACTTTTTTGTGATCTTTCACATATCAAACAGTTTGTATTGTAGGTCATGATCCGGATATGAAACATATCTTCGAATATACTCCACGCAACTCATCTTTCTGAAATAGTATATTTCTGAGTGCATAATGGCTATCTGGGCTGCCCTGGCTTGTCTGGAGTGAGGTTGACGCTAATGCATTTAAGGAACAGGAAAGTGACACATGAGAGAGGCAATACGAGAATGGCCCAGAGCACTGATTGTGCTTGCTAATGCGTAGACAGGTCCAGATCGAGCCAAACATCCCATAATTAGATCTGCAGGTTGGGAGGAAACGGCTTCATCATCTGATCAGATAACTGAGAAGCGTGGAAGGGAGATTACAGCCATGTAATGGTGCAGCTATCTCATTTAGCACAAGCGCAGGAGCAATTGACTACACTGGTAGTCCAATCAGTTGATATCTCATCCACCGTGTCATAGATGACAAACTGGTATAGGGCAGGAAAAACTGGCGATATGATTTTGGGCATAACTTTTAAATCGCACTAAAGTTGAAAGCATTTACAGCGCTTACACAATACAACACCTATTAGAGATTTGGCTAAAGATATAAATTGGATACGTGATGTATTATATTTTGATTGCCTAAATGATGAAGTCTTCTATAAAACGAAGTATATAAACTTATGTTACAAAAAAATTACAATTCAGCTCAATTAAAATATTGCTTGTTTACTTTAGAACTACAGTAATTTTACTTGTTGTTTATTTCACTATTAAACACTAAAATCACTAAAACACACTTAAAAATGAAAGTAAAAAAGTCTATTAAATATGTAAACAGCTGGGGCAGCTTGTGGCCTAGTATAGTTGGGGCATTGCCCCTGAAATCAGAAGGTTGTGGGTTCAAATCCTAACTACTAGTGGCACCACTGAGGTACTCTTGAGCAAGGTACTGTCCCCACACGCTGCTACCCGAGAACCTCTCATTGGTGGCAGCTCCCTGCTTCACTAGTATAGTTGGGGCATTGCCCCTAAAATCAGAAGGTTGTGGATTCAAATCCCAACTACTATTGGCACCACTGAGGTACTCTTGAGCAAGGCACTGTCCCCACATGGGTGTCTCTCATTGGTGGCAGCTCCCTGCTTCACTTGGTGAATGGGTTAAATGTAGAGAAAGAAGTTCACACTGTGTGCTGTGATGTGTTCATGCATGATTACAAGGTGCCTCTTTACTTTCAGACATGTTTAGAGTAATTTTTAATTTAACTACTCTTTAACTGCAGGAAAAAGGATAATGTTGTGACATCTCTAGAACATCCTTTAGTCAGCTAAAGGCACATCTAGACCTTAATGATCTGTTTGAAGATATATGTTTTGTTGGGGTTACTGAGTTGTAGTTTGTTAGTAACTTTAGCCGTGTAGCTGCAGGTCTAAATTAAAGAGTCTAAAAGTTTCACTCTAACTGCACTCTAATTTTTTTAGTGGACAGGTTTGTCTTCCCTGATTTGCTCACAGTCCACTCTGTTCTATGTAAACATTTTCTGATCAACAAATCAAATGAAATGGTCATAAGTTACTTGGTATAAAATCCTGCTAAACTATGATTCCTCACATCTCATTTTGAGATGAGTGGTTTTGTTAAGACGGCAACAATATGCCCGAATTTGTTTTACTGGATGTCATTTCATGTCATTGCTTGTTTTATTTTGCCAAAATATTCCTGCATCAGTTGACCACGCATCATTCTTGCATCACTTTTTGATTTATTCTTACATCTTCCAGAGACGTCTCTGTTTGCAGTCATTTCTGCTGCCTTGTGAAATTCTCTGGTACTTTGAAGTGTGTTAGACTGCCATTTAGGAATATTAACACACACCAAGTCAGATGGCGCTTCATGGTTAATAGGTGAAGATGGTGTCTGTGTACTCCTGAAATGTTATTGCTGGTGTCAACAGCTAGATATTATCAGCATCGTTTCACATTTCCATTACTTTGGTAGTGGTTTTATCAGTATCTCTTCTGTCCATATATTTTGACATTTATGTCTATCTGAGATATCTCAACTGACTCCAATGAGACACAATATACGAGAAAAAAACATGCATTCAGGGATCAGTCAAAGCTAACGAAACTAGAAGCAAATATTTATGCTTATGTATAAAAATGCAGGTAGCGTTCTTCTAGTTATTCCCATGTGTCTTTTCATTTTTACCCTGAAAATCATGAGCATATGCATATTTTAACTTTACAGGTTTATACATCATGGTACTTATATAGCCTCATATAGCTCAACCCATAAGACCCCCCAGCACACAGACACACACACCCACAAAAACTGATTAAGATGTCTCGGATGCACTTCTCTGCATAATTTGCAATTTAATCTTGTCTCACTCTAAATCTGTTATTACATTTTTTTAAATTATTGCATTGACTGTAAGTCTCTATCTCTCTCTCTCTCTCTCTCTCTCTCTCTCTCTCTCTCTCTC
>JBBPDE010000107.1:33884777-33897828 GCA_037974605.1 Nannopetersius ansorgii
CTAAAATATCAAGGTGAAAGTCATCATAGCTTGCATAGTATAGACCCAGCTCCCAACCCAACATTGTGAATAGATTAGCAGCAATATTTCTTTTTTATTGCGCAATAAAAGTCTCACATTAACACAGTACGTTAACGCCAATAACGGTCCAGCACTAATATATATATATATACAAATATGCCACAAATTTCTAACAGTTCTTCGTTAGTAGCTTTTGTTGGCAATTACAGCTTCGAGATATTAAAAGTAATTTGCACCCCCCTGCCCAGCAATTTGGTTCAATTTTGCAATTCCCCTTGGCAAACTGTTTTCAGTTCCTCAAGGTTCTGGGGGTCTCTCTGATGCACCAGTAATTTCAAAAAGCTTCTATAAATTTTCAGTGAGATTCAACTGAGGAAATTGCCTCCTCTATGCCAATCTCCTTCACCCCTTTTTCCAGAAACCAGCCTTGAGTTTCTTTGACTGCATGTTTAAGGATGATGTCAGACATCCATCAACTCCCCAGATTCAGTTTTTTGGCTGGTGACATTGAATTTCCCCTTAACATGTACTGGTGCATTGCTCTATTAATTTTTCCCTTCAATACCATGTAATTTCCCAGTACAGTTTGCAGAGAAGAAGCCTCATACCATAATGCCCCTGTGTCTCTATCTCACTGTGAATACGTTGTTCCTGGGACAGCACCAGTAACCTTTCTTTCTCCAAATGTAATAAGTTTATTGTTTGTTCTATTTTCCTTTTCCGTTTTAGATGGGCTGTCCAACTCTGTGCTTCTTTCTTAGCAGAGGAGTTTTGCTTGTGGTGCAGGAAAGCAGCTGATCATGGTGTAGTTCATTGCGTTTTGTTCTTCATGACTGTTACTTCTGCTTTTAGGTCACTTGTTTCTTTCTTACTTTCAGAGATATCTTGCAAGGCACTCTTGTCCAGGGAGGATTAGTGGAAGTTCCATGAACTTTCCACCAGCATGTAGTTAAACCAATAGCACTGACAGGGATGTTTAAGGTCTTTGTTGAGGTTTTGCAGTTCAGCTTCAACATGATTGTAACTTGTTCAGTAAAATCCAACCAATGACAAGAACCAAGTCATTAGATATTGTTTATTACATTTCAGGTGAATGTGTACATGAAGTATATAAAGCTATATTATGGGAAACATAATAAAGCTATTTGGTAACAGTGTGTGACCAGTTCAACAGACATGATGGAACATATTTACTGCAAAATCCTCAGTGGTACATGTGTGTAAGATGTGCAATTTCTGGTGCAATATGACATTGGTTAATTTAATCTCTGCTCCTATTAGGCACAGAGTATAATATTTGTATAGTGTGCAGTTTTTTAAATAGCGAGTCTTTCTGCTTACGCCCTCAGCGTCATACTCACAGAGAACTTGGGCGAACTAGTTTGGTTGTGCACCGCTGAGGATTAGGAGTGAGGGAGTTGGTGTCCCCCAGTACAGTACAGTGTACAAGTACAGTATATTTATATCATTTTCCTTTTCTGTGGCTTAGTTGTGTTTCTATGTTCTAGATTATGATTTTACAACTGTGTTAGAACAGGTAAGGTACTTCGGTTAGGGTGTGTTTCAGCCAAACTTCGGGTTTCGTCACTGTCAGAACTGAGGACCCCCTGTATTATATAGTTTCTATTCTGTTGCGTATGCTGCTTCTACGATCTTCTTTTGTCCAATTGGCTGTTGTAAAAATGTAGATTTTGCATCTGTGGGAAAATCTGTGGGAAAAAGGGATATCTTATTTTATCAGTCACAATTCCAATTCTTAAATTATGTGTTTATTGGAAGAAGGGGCTAGAATTGACACACACACCTTAAGTGGCTGCTGCATTCTTCACAGGATTGGTGCTGTTATTAAGGCAAGCTGGCATATAACCAAGTAGTAGTGGGAAAAATATATATTCATGGGACTAATTTGCTTGGAAGTGATTTCCCCATAACCAAGTAACGACTTCACAATTTTTTTTTTTTAGCCCAAACCAGATATAAAGAAAATACTAAAGACAGTTTAATATCAAGCTGGGATGAGAGCAGTAAAAACAACACTAAAAGTGTTAAGAGTTTCACTTTGGTTTCCAAACTCACTTATGTTTACAAGAGGCCATCTGTCCTGCAGGCGTCTGCTTCTGTAGCCATCGAATGATTGTGAAAGATGCTCTTGTCATCCAGCCATATATCCATGCCAGACTATTGAGATATTTATGTCTCCCTTACTGGGTGTCATACATCCTCCCTAGTGTGTCCTCTGGCCCCGCCCACGTCTCTGCCTGATGAATGGACTTAATTATTTTGATGAAGTTCAAAGGTGACACCCCAGCCATGGTGCTGTAATGAGCTAGAACAGTTGGCAGTGGTTAATCAGAAAGAACCGAAGGACACGGCCACAAAATGAGGACCAGGGGTGAGCTGAGGTGCCACTGTGGGGTAATAAGTGAGGTTAGGCATGCAGTAATGGAGAAATTACATGAGCATTCAAGGAGGTTGCAGTAAGTTTGCCATGGCCTTCACACAGCGATATGCATGTTTAGCACGCTGTCAGTAAATTCAGGGGCAGCTGTGGGTCCACTTCTGTAATTCCAGATGGAGATTTTCAGAAGGTCAGATTTGTCTCATTATGTTACCCTTGATTCTGCTTTTTTGGCTTTTGCTGACCAGTTTGTTGCCGTTTTTATGTAAGTGACCCTTCTTCATCACTCTTGGATGTTTATTTTCTTCCAGATTCTCACCAGTTGCATGGTAACATCAACATGCCCTTTCATTTGCTATGAATTCTCTGAAAAAATGACCCACTTTACTCACACATGGTCTCAAATGGTCACTGCATGAACTTGGTACCAGGAGGCTGAAGTCCATGTCGTTTAATGTTCTGTCCAACTGATTCAGGCATTTGCATTCACACACACAGCTCTTCTGGGTAATATTAATCCCAAAAGTAGGAAATACGCAGATGTCTGGTTAGATGTTCAGAGTTACAGCGCATATGTGAAAGGGGCTCTAGTTATACATCTAACTCAAGGCTATGCAAATTTAATGGGAACAGTCAGATTGGAATTCATGTTTTCTTGTTGGTTTGGTTTTCCCATTTCCACCGTGCATGTACATTATTACCTATTTTTATATATTACATATTTTGGTCATTATCTTATATTCAATGTAGCAGCAACAGAAAAGCTGGAGCTAGGTCTAAAAGCCACAAACCCATTCCTATCTTCTCAAGCTAATCACCAACCGCCAGATGTTCAGTGTGAATCATTTGTGATGAAGCCTTGTGCTGGTAGTTTGTTCATTTCTTGTGGCTCATGACACACTTGGGTCATTTATGTGATGTGCACATCTGGGTGATTTCAGGGCAGAGGTGCTTTAATATCAGGGGCAAATGTGGATCTCCTACAAACCTAAAAGTGAATCGTTGTGGCTTAAATGCCGTTCTGGGGATGAAACACGACTTTTCAATTCTTAACTACATTGTAAAGGAATTAAGGATGTTCTACCTGAAGTGTCTGCGACCTTACGATAGATTAGATACTATGGAATATCACAGAAACATTTGATTATAGCAATAAATAGTAATTTTTTTTTATTAAAAAGTAAATCAACGATCTGTTCTGTAAATCCTTGCTCTGAAATGTCTTCACAATGAAAACATTATTAATTATCTGTTTGTGATGCATGTTTAAAAATGTATGTATGCATGTGTAAGTAGATAATCACATTTGCATATGCAAAATTGAGCAATTAACAATACAAAAGAAATCTATGAAATTATTTATAGCAAATTATTTTTCATTGAGCTGTGAACCTGGTCTTCCACGATGATTAATCCCAGCTTTCTCAGCTTCAGGAATAAAATAAAGCCCCTCACTCTCCAGATCAATATCCAGGATAATGTGTGTTTTGGAAGTAATTTTCCTATTCAAATCTTTTAGTCCTATAATATTGATAATTATTTAGTAAGGATGTAGCAAGAGCTTTTTCCTCTGCTTGAAGTAACTTTTAGAGATGATTGTGATGGGCTGGAAAGCATTTCCAGTATAATTTTGCCAACAGCCAATTAGGGCTACACAGTTTTTAGGTGTTTAGGACCTGGCTACCTGTGCCTCACTATATAAAATGCCTTATACGCAGCATCAGACTGCTGTAAGTACTGTATTCAAGATCTTTTGACTCTTCTGTTTAATGGTAATTTATGCTAATTTGCCACAAATATATGCAAATGAATGCAGACCAATTAGAAAATCACTGCACAGAGCCTATGATGTACACATCATGCACACAAAGCGTTTTTTTTTTCAGGTAAAGAGGATTTGAAGACCAAACATATTTCTTGTATTCATCTTAAACAAACCGTAGCCTACTTGAATAGAGCTGCCCTGCTCTGTGATCTCCCGGTAATATTTTATGAAGATACATGACTGAAGTTAAATAAAGTAATCAGACCTCACTGAAGTTTTACAAGAGAATACAAGATTGCTTTGTTCTCTATATGAGTGAAGAGGTTCATTCCAAAATGCAGAGTGAAATGCTGGTTGTCAACCACAGTTTTATGCAAATGTTTGCACACACTTGGTCACATTGCATGTTCTTTTTAATGCTGATTTCATAATTGAAAACACTTCAACATGAAACATAACTTTCACACTGGTTTGATTATTTATTCAGTGTTTAATTCAGTGAATAAACAGTAATTGCATTTTTAAGAGAGGGTTGTCTGTATTTGATGAATACTACTTTTAAGTTAGAAAATAAACAAAATATGCCATTTGACCATGACAAAACATTTGCACATGACTGTTTGTTATAAGTTTTGCTATCTAGCTTTTGCTGCAAAATGATGGAATTTGTATGACAAGTTGGACTCTAAGAGATTCACGATAATGTATGTCAAAATTTGTTATTGTAAAATCTAAAAATTCTTTATTTGACAATACCTTGTGGCAGAGAAGTTAAACTTCACAAAAACTGCATGACTAACACATTATTGAGTCAAATATGTGATTTTTTTTATCTGTTGGTGTGATACTTTAAGGGCCACTTAAATTAAAGCAGAGTGGCCCCTTATAAAGTCATGTGTGACCACACCACACCACACCACATGGTGTGAACGTGAAATTCTTTCTCTGCATTTAACCCGTTCACCAAGTGAAGCAGGGGTTGCCACCAACAGGGGTCACCCGGGGAGCAGTGTGCGGAGATGGGACCTTCCTTAAGAGTACCTTGGTAATGTCACTAGCAGTCCAAGGATTCAAACCTTCGGATCACAGAGAAAACTCCTTAACCACTAGGCCACCAGCTGCCCTAGATATAATGACCTCAGTGTGATTTGAAAATGCAACCTTCAGATCTGGAGTCAGACACTGCATCACAAGGTTTTAAAAATATGAAATACTTCACTATTTGAGTGTCATCCTTGTGCGGTGGCCATGCTTATCTTCTATGTATCGTGCCACTTTTAGTATGTCTGCTGCTGTGGCTAAAATTTGGTACATTTACACTTGGCTACATTTGCTTACATTTCCTACAGTTCCATTTAGCCACCAACAGACAGTTCAATTTCAGTTCATCTGTGTATAAATGGCCAAACTTAAGGAAATTTTGAAAGAAGCGCTTTACCCAATCTCAAATAAATCAGCCATAAGATAGTGGTACCATACACTGCACAATGATTCATCTGTTTTTTGACATGATTAGGTCTATATTTATCTAGGTTAGGTCTATATCATCTTTCAACTGTTGAAGTGGACTAATCATCCAACCTCTTGATATCTGGGCCAGTTCACAAAATCTGCTTAGGCCTCACTGATCATCTCTTATTCTCTCAACTCCTATTATACACCGCAATACTATATGCCTAGTTATAGCTAAAAAAAAAAAAAACATTTTGGGGGGTACATGATACCATAGAAATGATCCATTATTCATAGAGACTGAACATCCTAATACCACGTCTAAAGATTTTTATCTTAGTAGCATTGTACTTAACAGAAGAAAGCAGTGTGCCAAAGTGCCCGTCTGCTGCTGTTGCTGTTAATGTGAGCTTACATGAGCTTTTCTTCCATTAGCCTTGCGGGGTTACCTCGATTATTGTACCACACTCAGGACACCTGCTGGGGCGCGGATGTCTGGGGGGAGGGGGGAGAGGTGTTCTTGGGAGACTGACTGACAGCTGGTGGCCCACTCTCAGACCCCTCACTGCTTTCCTAATGGCCCTTTCAGACCAGTATGGCCGATCAACAGTACACCATGTGTATAATGAGAATGAATGGCATGTAAATCCCTTTATGACATAAAGAGGGAGGGAGAGAGAGAGATGGAGAACGGGGAAGTGAATAGACTGAAAGACAGAGAAAGACAAAAGAGAAAGACAGACAACTGCATCAAAAATGAATGGTTTCATTTCGGGGCTAATGTGTTCTTATATCAGCAAGGCACTATTAAAGATGTGTCTCCAGTCATGGCTGACAATGCCCATTTGGCCTAAGGATTGGCCATTAAGTTAGTGTCATTAAAAATGCATGATTTTCCCCCCCTCTATTCATTCCTCTTTTTGTTGCTGCCTATTTGCACCTGATTTCAATTTCACTTCAGTAGGGGAGATGTTTTACTATGTGCCTCATGCCAGTATAATTTGTTGTTGTTGTATTTTAGCTGTTTAATGTCATGTAATGTTTTCATCTTTTTTTTTTCTTTCCAGAAAGGTAATCCTGCAGACAGTAATTGCCTATTTACTGGACAAAGATTACTCATCAGCTTCTATTGAAAATTCTTCTAACACAATCTTTCATACATTCAACAAAATTCTTTTCAGTTCTTACATTCCCAACGCTCTTGTGACTGAACAAAACTTTTCTTTTCATTAAAATATGTATGTGTATATTAGTTCATTTATTTATGTATTTGTTTTCTTTCTTTCTTTAAATAATGCACACTGCAGTGATAACAGCTAAATGTGAAAAAAGTAAAAAGTTTTAAACCTGTCTCGCTCTCTCTGTCTCTCTGTCTCTCTCTCTCTTGTGCGCGCTCTCTCTCTGTCTCTCTCTCGTTTGTGACTTTTCCAGAGTGTGCGGATCGTCTCTCTCTCTCTCTCTCTCTCTCTCTGTATCTCTCTCTCTCTCGCTCTCCCTTAATCTTCCTCTCTGTCTTTTGTTCTCTCTTACTCTCTCAGTCTCTCTCTCGTTCCTGACTTTTCCGTTTTTAAACCTGTGGTTTATATTTACATTTTGTTTAAGGGTAATTGTCAATGAAATTCCCAAAAAGGACTTCGATAAGGTTTAATAAAAGGAAGCTCACCACGAGACGTAATGAAAGTATAAAAGAATAATTTTTTATTATCTTGCAGCAAGGGAACAAGTCTGAGTGAAGGGTTGTTCTAAAAAACTAGGCGTGTGCTTTCCAATTTATCTAGCAGAAAGCAATGTGTGCGCGTAACATAGTTGTCGTTAGGCTAGTCAAAACAAATCTTCTCTGTTCCCGGACACTTCCAGCTGGATCGCTCCATCCTTCTATCAGAGAAACAGAGAAGACAGCACACACAGGGAACATATAAGACAGAGAGGTTACAGGATTATAAAACTCAAAGGTTTCCTAATGATTTCATGTGTGTTTAAACTCGCTAATATATAAACCCTAATAAGAATAATGATTTAATATGAAAGAAACTTTAATAAGGATAACATTTCTCCAACAGTAATGTATTAAACTGAGTTCAAAATGAAATTAAAGTGATCTGGGAGAACATTTGGAGGCATATTTATGGTTTACACTATAAAAATAGGCATTTAAGGCATTTCTTTGACCAAAACGCAACAACGCGGGTTTTCACTATACGTGGGTGCTCTTGTAACGTAACCCCCCCGAATAACAGGGAAGTACTGTATACCTACTTTGAAACAGAGACGTCACTAGGACGGAAATACAGCCCCCAGGACTGTAGGAATAAATTAGCTTGTATAAAGGGCTGAAAACTTTTCACCAAACTAAAGTTAAGCAGCGAACAGTTATGGACACTCATAGCATTTATCTGTTGAACTGAGTACAAACGGCGCTACCAGAGAAATTACTAAATGAGCTCCAATTGCTACTCTCAGTGCACTCGCTCCGTCTGGGTCCTAATGCCCGCCTGTTACCTACAGCAGCTTCAACAGCCAGTACATCATTTTAATTCAATAATTATAGCTAGACGTATTATTTTTCATTTCAATTCATAGTCTTGTTTCTATTTGTAAAGTGCATATCTGCGCTCAGTGATATCTTGTATGAAATGTTTGGATATATAATTTAAAAATAGTAGAATAATGAATGACTATATTTATGGTGGCTTGGGGTCATTTTGGGAAGGGGCTTCAGACCTTCGGCAGAATTCAAATGAGCCATTTTAATTTCCAAATATTACAAAAAGTATACAATGATAACGTAACTGCTGGAGATATAGTCACTCTAATATACTGATTACATTAGAAAAGTTTATTTAAAAGTTTGTTTATTTAGGTTTATTGTTGCACCAAATTCATCATTTTGATTCTAAAGCTACTGTACTGTACCTAGTGTATCACCTTCAGTTTAGTCTCCTTTAATTACACAAGTTGTAATCAAACTTCTGTTTTCCAACATGAGTTTTTTTCTGATTGCAACAGGAGGTATGTAATTACCTACATTATGACAGTAATTGCCCTGCATCTGCACAGGAAATGCCAGCTTCCCTAACATTAAATTATCTGTGGTAGTATGTCTGTGAACTTGACCAAAATTCTATTTTTACAGCTTTGTAATGAAATGTGATGGTGTATATACAGCTTGGTCAGGTTACTATGTTAAACATAAATAACCCACAGTTCAGTAATCATACTGATCAGTTCCCTGGATTGTCTGGGATCATTTTGGTTCTGTTTATAGACAAGTTCACATGTTCTTTTCCAATTTATGTTTAGCCTTTTCATTGCCTTATATCTCTCTTACCCATACAGCACCAAAGCAGCAGACACCTACATAACTCTTCATGCTTTCACCAACTGTGGGGAACAATTTGTGTACTTAAAAAGCAGTGATGGGCAGTAACACGTTACTTAGTAACGCTGTACTGTAATTTAATTATATTTTTTTAGCACTGTAGTAATTTAATGCATTATAATTTTAAAAATGATAATTAGATTACTGTTACAATTTCAAGTAACTTTACGTTACAGCTGCATTAGCAATAAAATCAAGCGCTTTAACATTTATATTGTAAAAACAGAAATAATAATGTTAAAGCGCTTGACCGGTAAGCTGTCAGAGACTGGCAGATGTCTGTCTGACATTCGCATGTGTGACGTCAGCTATGGGAGACCTACCGGCCTAAATAAAAACAAAGTGAGCCTGAAGAGAGAGATAGAAGCGTTCAGTAGCTGGAAATACAGCCAATTTCTCTAAATTAATCTCGGTTAAAGGCAATTTGTGCATTGTTGTAGGCTTGTAATGCTTAATAATAAAGTTGGAGCTGACTTAAGAGTGTGTTTGAGTTGACTTAAGAGTTTCTTTAGAGGGTGTGGAAGTAACTAGTAACCTATTAGTAATGTAACTCATTACTTTTGAAATAAAGTAATCACATTAGTAATTTGATTACTTTTAAAGGGAGTAATCAGTAATCAGTAGTTTAATTTTTAAAGTAACTTTCCCAACCCTGCATGCGCTTTGCATTTAGATTTATCATTCATCCATAGGAATTCACCATGGTAAGCAAGAATATTGTAAACAGTGCAGCAGAAGAGCTTTAACTGGCATAGCAGTGTGTCTAAATGAGGGGAAAAGTCTGGACTGTGTGTATGAGGAAGTGTTATCTCTGTGTTTGCTTTAATCTAGGCCAGTGGTCACTACCTCTTCTCCTGGAGATCCACGTCCCTGCTGTGTTTAGTTTCAAACGGCCCTCACCCACTTACCTACAACTCCAGTACATACTGGAAACAATGCTATACTATTGATCAGACTCACTCTTGTCATCTATTGTCACACTTGTAATGAATGTTGTTGTTTGTCAGTGTGGTTGGGAGACTCAGGATAGCATCCACCCACAAGCAGGTGGGGAAAACCCACAGAGGGACCATGTAGAAGAGCAAACACCAGTTTAAGACTGATTAACACCAATTTTATTTTTTGAAATCAGATTTTACTAATACACTCATAGGGCTCAAACTGTGTAATATTAGCTGTGAAACCTAACAGCTAATGTTACATGTGTACGTAGTGATATAATGAGTTTCTAATTGTCACATTAAGGAAAAGATGTTTGAGATTCAAAGTATAGTAGTAAAAATAGCATCATTGATAAGAGCACAGTTGATAGTGTGGTTGGACAGCATAGATTTAAGGGAATTTTAACTGATTGTAGCTGTGAGGAAAGGGTGGCCGAGTAGTGAGAGCAGTTTGTATAGTGCAGTCTGTTGAAGTCTAATTGACACTAAGTGATCCATAGCATGCCTAAGCCAATTTTCCCACCAAAGTCCAGTTTGTTTGACTAGTTTGTTGGCCTCCATAAAAAATGTTCTTGTACATGCAGCATGATTAAATGAAAATTGCTGCATTGCATAATTCATAGGTCTATAAGACATGCGAGAGAACCGTGTGTCACCGTGCCCTCATGCATGCTAAGTAAGAGACCTCAAATACCATTATGGACTTCATTGTGTTGTGCAACAGCACTTTTCAACAACACACAAAGCTCCACCATGATGATGTAAGCATGCTTGGGTCTGTAACATTAATCGCAAGGTGAGGCCAGCGGGGGAGTGGGTGTGGAGTAATCATGGTACAAGGCATCTTGGCATGGTGTAAAAACACCCTTAGAGAATGCCATGTAAAAATTTTAGTCTAATAATCGAGGGTATAATCGAATAAGATGAACCACATTCCATTCTAGAAATTGCATGTAATCTAGTCAGCGGTTCATTGGACTGGCAAGCTGATCATTTAATATCCTTCTCTTAACTCTGCGGTCTACAGTCCTCCTTGGTATATTTTATCCCATTATTTTTTTTGCCTACCTGAGAGTCCACAGAGATGAGGCTTTTTGATTTTGCTTTATATCTGGTCATGGTATCTTAGCAATCTGATGATGTTCATCTTCTTACTGAAAATGCTTTTAGTCCACATTACAGAGTGTAACGTGCTTTAATCTATTTCTGTGCGAGATCCTCACTGTAGCATTTTATATCTACAACAGCATCTGTTCCATTTGTATCCCAGATCATTTTTTCCCCCTCTGTGCTAATCTGATAGCATACGCCATCCTAGCAGTAACTCTTCTCACTTTCTATTTGGGTCCAGGTCAACCATGGCCATAAATGCTGGAAAACTGAATAAAACTCAGCAGAAACATTCAAAGATTTAAATACAGAACTCTGGAGATGGAGGTCAACACCTAAGGCCCTTCCAGTGATTATGGGGCTTAAGGTTAGGAAATGCCCTTATGGCCACATTTACCTGCTGATTTACTAGCCTGTCAACTGAGAGCCTGATCTTATAGACCTTGCAGATATAAAATATGTCTTTCAGAAAAGTATAGTAACAGATCTATGAAGAATGTCTGCTATCCTGAGTGATTACACACAACACTGCTGTTTCCTTAAATATGCTGAGATACATGCATTCCACAATAGCCTCACTGGTGCTACTAAAATCTATGATAAATTACACTTTTAAATATAATGTGCCAACGAATTGTCATTTCCACTGGGATCTAGCTGTCAAAAATAATTCTTAATTTCAGCCCTTGATTAAGTTGAGGCATAAACTACGCACTGTACACTGTTATTAATGTCTACATAAACCTCACTGATGTCGGTGGAGAAAAACAAATCAGAATTTATGAGAAGCCACTCGCCATAAACATCTGGTGCTACTAAATGCAATTTGTTTTTGCTGAATTGTCTGTGCCGTTTAATTGTCTTCCAGGCTGGGAAGGCATTATCTTACGGAATAGCAAACAAATAAACAAGTGGCGTTAAATGCTTTGGAACAAATTTATTGAGCATTTTGTTGAGCAGAGACCTTAAAATACTTAATTGATAATGGCAAACCATTATTTCAGCAACCTTTGAAAATGCCACCTGAAGACATCAAAGTGAAATGTCTGTAAAACACTATTAATGAAATGCATGTGACAACAAGTAGGAGTTTACAAAATTGCAAATACTGTGAGCTTCTTTTAAGCAAGTAATAGTAATGAATACATGCATTTACAGGAACTTCCAAGCTTTAATTCTGTAGATATACTCTTACTCTCTCTTGGTTCCTAACAGTGTCAGGAACTATGAATGATAGCATATTAATACATTGAAAATAGAACAGAGGGTTATTCTGCTATCAAAACCACATGGTGACATTAAAAGAAAATCAAACAAAAAAGTATCAAGATTGATTTGTCTGAGATCATTTTGGTTCTGTTTATAGACAAGTTCACATGTTCTTTTCCAATTTATGTTTAGCCTTTTCATTGCCTTATATCTCACTTGCCCATACAACACCAAAGCAGCAGACATCTACATAACTGTTCATGCTTTCACCAACTATGGGGAACAATTTGTGTACTTAAAACCAGTGATGGGCAGTAATACGTTACTTAGTAACGCTGTACTGTAATTTAATTATATTTTTTTTAGTACTGTAGTAATTTAACGCATTATAATTTTAAAATTGATAATTAGCTTACCGTTACAATTTCAAGTAACTTTACGTTACAGCTGCGTTACCAATAAAATCAAGCGCTTTAACATCTATATTGTAAAAACAGAAAGCGCTTGACCGGTAAGATGTCAAAAGCTGGCAGATGTCTGTCTGACATTCGCACGTGTGACGTCATCTATGGGAGACCTGCTGGCTCAAATAAAAACAAAGTGAGCCTGGAGAGAGAGAAGGACACGTTCAGTAGCTGGAAATACAGCCATTTACTTTAAATTCATCTCAGTTAAAAAACTCAGTTGCAAACTCTGTTTGCTAGCAACCAAGCTGCTCTCAACGTCAAAAGACTCTACCTCCAACCTAAAGAAACACCTGGAAGTAAGTTATTTTT